>VZRE01010391.1:194430-279140 GCA_013396775.1 Cephalopterus ornatus | reverse complement strand
GGAGCGGGAGGGGGGGCGGCCATGGGAATGGGAATGGGAATGGGACGGGACGGGACGGGATGGGCCCCGCCGGCTGGGCGCTCCCCGCCGCGCTGGGCGCTGGGAGGCAGGGAAGGAGGGAAGGAGAGCGGGGTTCGCCCCGCCGAGCCCCCCGTCGGGGCACCCGGAGAGGGCTCGCAGCGGACCCCCATTGACCATCCCATGGGATCGCCCCGGCGCCCTCAGACAGAGCCTGGGCGTGTGCCCCGAGCGCGGCCGCACACCAGCGCGGGTTATCCCGTGGGTGCGCCGTGCCCGGGAGCGCCCGATTACAGGCTGGGCGAGCCTTGGAGCGGCCCCGGTCTACGGGGAGGGTGTCCCTGCCCCCCCGTGGCAGGGGGTGGGGCGGGGTGACCTGTGAGGTCCCTTCCAACCCAGAGCCTGGGGTCCTTCCACCCCGGACCTTTTGCGTTGTCTGTGCAAAACCCGCACCCAGGGGGCTGCCGTGCGGGGTTTGTTGTCGCTGCTGCTGTTGTTGTTGCTGCTGCTGTTGTTGTGACAGCTCCTGTCAGCGTGGTTACCCCACTATGTCCCCCGCTAAGGGCACCGGGATCCCAACTGCGAGTGAAGCCGGCTGCCTCGCCGCAGACGCGCCCGCTAGAAACTACCAAAACCACGGCAGGAAATTTCTTGTTTGAGCGTAAGGAGACCAGACTGGCATAATTCACCGTGTTTTATAGCTCGGTCCTCGGCTGAGGCTTTCTGTAATACCCTGCTCGGCGTCAGAGGAACTGCCTTGGGAGGGACCGATACGCAAGAACAACCTGCTGTTAAGGGAACTTCCAGTGCAGGCACAGCCGAGTGCGAGGGGGAAGATAAAGGGAGAAATAATGTCACGTTACCGAGGGCACGCTGGCATTGCAACAAAGGGGGGTTAGGTATGAAAAGAATATTGTACAAATCGTCTGTCCGAAAAGCCCAGCCCGACTTAAAATCCCTTCCGCCATTGTTCTTTAATGAAAATACTTGTTTTAAAGGTACCTTTCAGTGTAACTCGCAGCACCTGGTGCCTGTGCTGCTCCCCCGTCCTTCCCTAAGCGAGCCTTTTGGCGTGTTTCCAAGGAAAGTAGGAATAATGAGCCTGGTATCCTGTGTTTCATTTTTAAAAACCGTTTTAAAATACAGATTTTTCATCCCTCAAAGGAAGGTTTCTGTTCTCTGTGGCAGTGCCCAGGCTTCTGCCACCCCAGCTGTGATGTGTGTTAAGACAAAAAGGGAAGCGTGCTCGGTGCCAGTGGCAGGAAGTGCCTTGAGTCCCCCTGCTCCCAGATGCCAGGGATACTCATCCTGCCACCACTGAGGATCAGATCCCAGCGTGGTGCTTGCAGGTTCTGCCACACCGCTGAGTCCCTCCCTGAAATATGGGCTTGGAAGGGCTGCAGCTGATAATTTTAAATGACTTCTTTTTTCCTTCTCTGTATGAACATAAAGAAATTTTGTTTGTTGCAGTTGTTTCCTTTCACGTGAGCAAGTGGTAAACTGAAACACACTGAAGCTTTCCCGAGGAGGAAGGAGGCAAACCCAGCAGGGAAGCAAGAATGCTGTGTGCATTGAGCCATTACTCAGAAAAAGCTGTCTGTTCACATCCCTCTGCCACCCTCTCTTCATTTCAAAGACTAACTACTTCCTTCTCCTCCTCTCCCCTAGAAAAAAAGGTTTTCTTCCCTATTTTTTAGTGGCAAGGCAATGCAATAGCAAAGGTATTGAAACCCAGTCTACTGAATAATAACTTAATGATGTGAGCCCTGTTCTGTTTCTTTTGAATGGATGGCTGCTTTGGCAGGAAAGCTGCTGGGATCTGCTCCCTGCTGGGAGGGATGGGAGGGTGGAGAAACCTGGATTGAAGCTGAACAGCAACCAGAGTGGTATAAAACTGAGCCGGGAGACAGGAATGAGGTCAACGCTGCAAGATTGTGAAATGAGGAGAAATTACATGCAGTTAAGCTGAGTTCAGGGACTAACAGTGAGCACTGGTAGGATGTTTGGAGTTGGGATGTTTGCAGTTGTCTTCTAACTCCATTACTGCTCATATCTGCCCAAGGTAAACACAAAGTGTTTAATTGGCAGGGTGAAACACTGTGCAGCATGGCAGAGGTCAGTGAAATGCACTGGCATCAAACCTTCTCTGTGTATTTTCAGGGTGAGCAGTCACCCCCAGAAAGAGTGGAAGCTGACAAAGCATTCCTGCTAGTTTCACTTCCTGGCAAATGCATGAAACCTTGAGCATTTATTTTGGCTCTCCAGCAAAACAGAGCGAACCAAGCACATTTATTTCGTTCGTATCTGATGTCACATCTGAACGCAGGTCTCCAGAGGTGATCTATTAATGTCCTAAAGCATCACACCATCTGGTTCCTCTTTTGATGCGCAACATTTTGAATGCTTGGTTTAATCTCCCTGGGTTTCAGTAAATTATGTAAACTCGGAGGCTTGGCAGCGGGAGATGGGCACCGTGAGGAGATGATTCAGTCATCAATATCTATTGGGCTTCCTTATTGCTGCCGTTACACTTCTTTCAGTTGCTGCTTACAAATGTTGCAAGTGAATAATTCATCGCACCGGGAGCTGCAAGTTAGTTTTGAAATTTGCCCACTCTGAGATTAGCTATGACTAATCCGTCCTTGCCAAACGTGGAAAAGCTAACTGGGTTTCTTTTCTGCAGGGTTGGGTGATAAAGTCAGAAATAAACTGCATGTATATGCAACTGCTAGTGCTGACATAAATCACATTTCCTTTTTTTTTTCTTTCTGGACAGAATTGGAGCACCTTGGAATAGATGCGAGCACAAGACACGGCGCTGGCTGAAGCTGTCCGGGAACACCATGGCTGCCGCCCCTCATCTCAACTCGGATGCGCTCCGAGAGGTCCTGGAGTGCCCCATTTGCATGGAGTCCTTCACTGAGGAGCACCTGAGGCCCAAGCTCCTGCACTGCGGGCACACCATCTGCAAACAGTGCCTGGAGAAGCTCCTGGCAAACAGCATTAACGGGATACGGTGCCCGTTCTGCAGCAAGATCACGCGGATCACGAGCCTGGCTCAGCTGACCGACAACCTCACTGTGCTCAAGATCATCGACACCGCTGGACTGGGGGAAGTGGTGGGTCTCCTCATGTGCAAGGTCTGCGGGAGAAGGTTGCCAAGGCACTTTTGCAAGAGCTGCAGCTTGGTTTTATGTGAGCCCTGCAAGGAGGCTTCACACCTGCCCCAAGGGCACGGAGTCATTGCTATCAAAGAGGCTGCTGAAGAGCGTAGGAGGGAATTTGGGACGAGGCTTGCCAGGCTAAGGGAGCTCATGGGTGATCTTCAGAAAAGGAGAGCTGCTCTGGAGTGTGTTTCGAGAGACCTGCAATCCAGGTACAAAGCAGTTCTGCAAGAGTACAGCAAAGAAGAGCGCAAGATCCAGGAGGAACTGGCCAGGTCACGCAAGTTCTTCACCACCTCCTTGTCTGAAGTGGAGAAGGTAAATAACCAGGTAATGGAGGAGCAAGCCTACCTGCTGAACTTAGCAGAAGTGCAGATAATGTCCCGCTGTGACTATTTCCTTGCCAAAATAAAGCAGGGGGATATAGCTCTCCTGGAGGAGGCGGCAGACGAGGAGGAACCAGAACTGACAAACAGTCTCCCAAGGGAGCTGACTCTGCAAGAGGTGGAACTCCTGAAGGTGAGCCACGTGGGACCACTGCAGATTGGGCAGGTGGTGAAGAAACCTCGGTCTGTTAACGTGGAGGAATCGCTCCTAGAGACTGCAGCATCCTCGTCGGTGTCATTTAGGGAGCCTGACCTGGTGCAGGAAGAGCCCAGCTGCACACCCCATTCCTCGCCAGCCAAGCCAAGGATTCCTGAAGCAGCCACAAGCATCCAGCAGTGTCACTTCATCAAGAAGATGGGCTCCAAGGGCAGCCTGCCAGGGATGTTCAACCTCCCCGTCAGCCTGCACGTCACCACGCAAGGCGAGGTGCTCGTGGCAGACCGGGGCAACTTCCGAATCCAGGTTTTTACCCGCAAGGGCTTTCTGAAGGAGATCCGCCGGAGCCCCAGCGGGATCGACAGCTTCGTGCTGAGTTTCCTCGGAGCAGACTTGCCCAATTTGACTCCCCTTTCTGTCACCATGAATTGCCACGGCCTGATCGGGGTGACAGACAGCTATGATAACTCTGTCAAGGTGTACACCATGGACGGGCACTGTGTGGCCTGTCACCGGAGCCAGCTGAGCAAGCCCTGGGGCATCGCCGCGCTGCCCTCGGGGCAGTTCGTGGTGACCGACGTGGAAGGGGGGAAGCTCTGGTGCTTCACAGTGGACCGTGGCGTGGGGGTGGTGAAGTACAGCTGCTTGTGTAGCGCAGTGCGCCCCAAGTTTGTCACCTGCGACGCCGAAGGGACCATTTACTTCACTCAGGGGCTGGGGCTCAACCTGGAGAACCGGCAGTACGAGCACCATCTAGAAGGAGGCTTTTCCATTGGCTCTGTCGGCCCCGACGGGCAGCTGGGGCGGCAGATCAGCCACTTCTTCTCGGAGAATGAGGATTTCAGGTGCATTGCTGGGATGTGTGTTGATGCCAGGGGAGACCTCATTGTTGCTGACAGCAGCCGTAAAGAAATCCTGCATTTCCCTAAGGGAGGTGGCTATAACATCCTGATCCGGGAAGGGCTCACCTGCCCGGTGGGTATTGCCATTACTCCCAAAGGGCAGCTCCTGGTGCTGGACTGTTGGGATCATTGCATTAAGATCTACAGTTACCACCTGAGAAGATACTCCACCCCTTAAAGGCATGGCTGTAAGCAAAGCCTCTCCTGGCAGCAGACATTCTTCCAGCCTCCCTGCAATCCGACGGGAACAAGTGTCAAGCCTTCAGGAAGACTGTGCCATAACTGAAGGGGATCTGGCGTAGAGGCCATCATGTTTTGTGTTTAGGAACAAAATAGCTTTTGTGGTGGTGGTGGTGGTCTGCTTTTTCTTCTTCTTTTTTTTATATAAAATCCATAAAATAAGAACAAGCGCGAGGAAAGGGATCCATCCCTTGGCGTACTGGTTCCTTGCTAAGTGACTGGTCACTCCATAAACCTTCTCACCTCCTTACGCCACATCTCCTGCACCGCTGACTTTTAACCATTGTGTCTCTCTCTGTGCCATAAAAGCTGACTGCTCTAAATCACCTTTCCTTACAGAACTAAGCCAGGCAATCCTCCTCTCTCTCTGGTACTCACAAGGAACTGGGTAGCAGTTGTCTGGGCAACTCCTAGAGAGAGCAGTTTGGGATTGCATAAAATGAAATAGCCCTCATCAACCACACGGAGATGGAGCTTTACTCCCACCCTGACAAGGGACAGTTGTCTCTCTCCCGTTTTTCTGGTGTTCAGGCGATCACCCCGTCGTGCCATTTTGTGAGCTGAGTCTGTTCCATGTGAAGTGAGTACTGTGCAATCGTGGGAGACCAAGCTGAGCCAGAAAATTGCCCTCTTTATTACTGAGTAGTAAGAAAACGGGTTTTATTACTACTCAGAGTCCTGCTAGGTAGAAGGGGGTAAAAAGGGAGGGGGTTGAAGGCAAAAAAACCTGAAGGGAAACCTAGGGTTGCTATTTACTGCTGTTTTGTTATTAAATGTATCCTGGAAACTGTCTTTGGAAGGTGTACCTGGTATCTCAGATTTCATGGGGAGGGGGGAAGGGCTGGGGGAATGAAACTGGGAGATTGTAGAAAATGAGATTAAATGCAACACGTTGTATGTTCACCTGCACTTCACTACTCTGCATTCCAGACCATTGCATTTAGCAATAGGTTTCCACTCATCTGCACCTCCTATGTGCAACTTACTCGCTGCTGAGATAGGGATGGGGAGGGGAGGACTATTCCACATTTAATTTTTTCATACTTGGAAGCACATCCATTGATGCACTGCCTTTTTTTTTCCCTTGCACAGCAAAACACTACATTCCTCAGATTTTTTTTTTGATTTTTTTTTTTTTCTTCACGGCAGCAGTAGGCACCAGAGTTGCTGTTCATCACGGCTTTGGGCCAAATGAAGCACAAAACTGCAGCTGTGTGAACCAAGGCCCCCACAGTGCTACTCTCCTGGCTGATAAATGTGTACCTCAGTGTGGTGCTGCTCGCCCAGAATAGTTTATTGAAGGAAAGATGCATTTAAATAGGGCACAGTGGTAGCATGTTAATCTGCCACAGATAATGGTTACACTGCAGTGCATTTATTTGTTGCTATCAACAACGTAGTTGCAAATTTGGGGGCACGACAGACAATATAAAAGCTGATTTTATGGTGGCTGCCGTGCTCCAGCAAATTGTTTGCTACTTGTCCTACAGTGTTTGCAACAGGTGAATTTTTTTGGTTTTTTAAGCTCCCATATACTCTCCCCTGATGAAAGAGCAAAGTGAAACGGGCTTCTGAGCTGCTGCTGCTCCAGATGGGTGTTTGGCAGGTGCAGGGTTTGCAGAAGAAGCGCCGGGAGCAGATTTTGGTGGGATTTTCAGGTTTTATTGCTCTTCCTGTTGTGCTCAGCCAGAGTGCTGAAGGGGCCAGCACACAAACACAGCTGTGTGATGGAGCTGCCCCTCCAATCAGGGCAACTTCTGATTCCTCTTGCTATAATGCACTGGAAAAAGCTTGTGGAGAAGGGAGCTGAGACGGGAGGTGGTAGATGGTGCTGAGGGAGCCCAGGGGACTGAACCCTTCCCTCCTGAGCTGCTCCGTGTGTTTGCCAAGGCTGCCAACTTGCACATCACTATTCACACTCTCTGCTTCTCTTTTTTGGGCGGGAAGGGGGCACGTGACAGCAATCTGGGGCACCTGTCTCACCTTGCACGTGTGTTTTGGGGAGATGAGGACGGTTACTGGCCCGTGCTGCAGTTTATGACATTGTAACTGAAGGCGTTTTTCCAGCATTATGGCAATGGCAGTTCCTCTCCTTCTGATGTCTTTTAAACATTTCTCCTGCTTCCAAGAACTGCTCCAAGCAGGAAGCTACCGTGGACCTGAATAACTGAAGCAATATTATCTATGATAATATGTACCTCCTTCATTTTCTGTTCCCATGGATATTTTTTTTTTTTGCAATAAACAGCACACTGTACTAGCAATAACATTTCCTGGAGTGCTTGAAGGGACATAAAAGCTGGTCCAGCAAACTGAGCAGTTGGTTACCCCAGCCTGTTCCTGGTTACAAAGTTCAAACAAAGCGTCTGTCATCTGTTTCTCACTCGGAGAATTAAGGAAAATAACACTACCCTGCGATGTACTGGTGGGCCAGGACACTGCAATCAGCGCCTGGGGCTGTGTCTCGCCTGCAGCTCTTCTAGTCTGGGCTTTCAGGCAGAAAGGGAAAAAGAAAACCTGCTGTCCCCTGCCCAGGGTCTGCATGTCCCCGGACAAAACTCGACAATGACTGTGAGATGATTTTGCACAGCTCTGTTTTTTGCTGTGGTGCCCCTACACAGTGTTGTGATCGTCTGCCAAACGAGGAGTAATTAAGGATCGCGTCGAAATAGTTGGCTCCTGTACCTGGAGAAAGAGCTTGTCTGGTCATACGTATGTGTTTGGTTTTTAAAGATTGTGTAATAAAGGAAAAATTGATCCAATTAAAAGTGCATTGCAAACAGCTCATTTTCTTATTAAAACACTGCATCTCCTCCCTTTGGTGGCAGATTGGATTTTACAGCCAGTGGGGATTAGATTGGGAACCACAGTGGCTACAGAACCCTTTTCTCAGGTTGCACAGGATAAATCTGATCTCCTTGGCAGGAGATCATTGCCCCCACAAGGGCAATATCTTCCTTGTCACCATAGGCAGTACCTGATGTTTCAAAGGTCTGCTTCAACTGAACTGGCTCCAAGTTCTCAGTAACAGGACATGGGAGCCTGGCTGAAGGCTCCATCCCTGTGTCCCTGGCTCATCCATGAACTGCCAACCCTTTGCATAACAAAGGGCCTGGGGACAGGCACCAGCTAGGTGAGGAACACCCTGAGACACATGAGGAGCCAAGGGCTCAGCTGGAAGACCCCAGACTTCCCTGTGTTTAGACCACTGGGGTATAAAAGCACGGGGTTTTCTTTGTTTGGGGTGCCTCCTTGGGAGCGCCAGCTCAGGCTGTTACTCTGTTGTTGCACAGTAATTAAATTATTTTCAGGATCCAGATGTCTGCTCTGGGAAACCTGGGGCTGAACCAGTGGGGAGACCTGGTCTGACTGGGTGAGTGTGGGGGGTGTAGCTGTGGAGGGGCCTCAGTCCCAGCTCAGGTGGTGGATTGTGATGGCCAGAGAGGCTCCTGGATGGTCAGAGAGGGAAGTTTCCTCAACAGGCACACCTGCAGGTTCTCCCCTGGTCCTGCCACCCTCCTGGGTTTGCTGCTCTGGGTGAAGGATTTCATCACTTGAGCTCATCCCAGGTGATGGAAAGCAGCACTTTAAACAGGTGTGAACTGCTGGTTTGTCAAACATATTCAGTCCTTGCAGAACAGCTGCTGTGTGGTGCTGTTAGACCCACTCTGCCACTTTATCACAAGTTTTGATATCTTAGGGTAGAAAAACTAAGCCATGTACATTGTTGGGGGCAAAACCAGGAGTTAGGGTTCTTAAAGGCATGAGGGGAAGAGCCTGTTCCTTAATCAGAGGGGGCAGAGCTACAAAAGTAAAAATAAAGCCAGATGCTTTGAGTGGTTTGTATTGTATAGCTTAAGTGATTTTTCTGGGTCATTACTCAGTGTGAGGATTTAAAGTTCTTTCATTTTGCACAACTAATTACTCGACTTGCCTGACAATTCTGGATTACAATGAGCAGTGCATAAGGTCATTTAGCAGACTGAGTCACAGCGCATATTGTAGTCTAAACTAAATTTCACGGCAACCAGTTAAGATTGTTTTTACCTCCTCTGAACAAAAAGTCAAAATCTGAGGGTTGGAAATAAATATAATGACATAAACCAAGCAAGTAAGAGTGTTACAAAGGTAATAGAGTGGTTATTTATAGGGACAGATCTCAAGAACAGGGAAATTCTATATGCTTTACTTCTCACCAAGCAGGTATAAGGGAAACCCATTATCTCCTTTAACAGATGCGAAACTCTCCTTACAGCTTTTTTAATGCACCTAATTGTGTCTAGGAAAGGAAAACTAAAGGTTCCCGTGGACTAGTTCAATCCTAATTGTGTTAATAGCACTATCAGACCTGAAGAGAGATGAATGGAGCCTTGAAAGGGCAGGAGGGACCCAGACCCTACTCAGAGGAATATGGACTACTATTTTAGCAGAGTTCCAGGCTCTATCCTTAGTTTTATGAGAATATTTATGAAGATAAATACAATTTCTGAAGGTCTTTTGTCAAAGAGTTCACAAGAAAACATGAAAGCTGCTGCCTTTTAAACGTAGATAGTACTAATAATAAGAGAAGAGAAGCAAGTACCTGGGAGGGCAAGGGGTAGAAAGCCTTAGGGATTGTGACAGAACCTGCCAGAACACAGCCCCTCCACGGACTATTTCCATAAATGATCTGTTACAGAGAGGGAACATGTTTCACATCTGAGGCAGCAAGAGGCTCAGTGCTGAGTGCCCAAGGTGGCCAGGGAACATTAGCCAGGGAAACTCTAGACAGAGGTCACAGGAAGTGCAAGAAAAACAAACATTTCTTGCACTGCAGACCTAAAGCAAGGTATCAGCTGGGCAGTGAAACCCTCTGGATCTGCTCCATCCATGCACAGCACATCCCGAGCCCATCAGCATCCCTCCCTGCTTCCCAGCTGGACTCCTCCACTGGGAACAAGCAAGCCAGAACAGCTCTTGGGGAAATCTCACTGGGGCTGCCAGATTCTGCAGTCAGAGCAGCTCTTCCCTTTCCCTAACCACCTCCTGCTCCTTATTCAGCCAGACCAAGGGGCCAGACACTAACCAGGTCTGTGATAAACTTTTATCAGTGAATGAAGTGGTTCCCAGCAGGTGGATTTACTGCATGGAGGGATCATTCTCTTTCCTCCTGTACATTTTCTGAGTCTCTGTGGTGAGGTGACTCCCAGCCTCCACCTCCAGTTTTATTACTGAGCACGTTGGTGTGGAATAGCCCAATTTTGGCCAGCAGCCCTGGCTGTGCCCCCTCCCAACACTTTGCCCATCCCAGCCTAGTGACCGTGGGGACAGAATGGGAAAGGAGGAAGCCTGGATGCCATGCAGGCACTGCTCAGCAGCAGCCAACACACCGGGGGGTCATCCACACTGGTTTATCCAGAAATCCAAAGCACAGCACCACAGGGTGTGTGCAACAAAGCCAGTTCCCTCCATGCCACCAGGCCCAGCACATTCTTGCACACAGCAGGATGTGGCTGAGGGCACCACGTGTGTCCCAGCTGCCAAATGAAGATGCTCACACAACTGGTACGAACTTAATGAGGCGCCATCAGCGTTAAATGCTGCCTTCGCAGGGGAGAAAACCGATGTGGGCTCCTGTGGCACAGATCAATGGCTGGGTCGATCTCGAGGTCCCTGCTCGGAGGCCACTCGATGAGTGAAAGCATTGCTTGGCTGCACAGAGCCACAGCAAGCAGCCAAAAAAAATGGGCTTTTAATCACTCTGCATGAAATAAAATTGGAGTTTGCTTTGGTCTGCTCACGGACTAAGGCTGTTCCTGGGAGAGAGCCCGGGGGATGATCCCATTCCTGCCCTGGAAGAACGCAGTGCTCGGTGTGCACAGCTGTGCCACTGAGCCTGTCTGGCTTTCTCATTTGCAGGATTCACTCCTGCAAATCCTTAGGAACAAGGTGTGCTGGTTTCAGCTGGTGTAGAGTTAATTTTCTTTGCAGTGGCCAGTACGTTTTTGATTTCTGAGCTCAAACCATGACGCAAGGGCAGTCACTTCATTCCACCCAGCACACACCTTATCCACCTGCAGGAGGAAGGGGAACACTTTGCACTCCTCTGGGCAGAGGCAGCCTGCTCATGCCAGCCGTGACAGCAGCACTGACTTTGTGCTGTCCCTGGCCAGAGCTGGATCCCTTTCCCCTCCACTTGGCTGAAGGAAACACTCTGCAGACACTGACCCACATCACGGGCTCCTGTGCCGGTGGCAAGCGCAGCGCTCGGGCAGCTCCAGCCTCGGCACAGAGCCTTTGCCTGATCCCAGCTGCCAGTGGCATGGTCTTCTCTTCAAAACCATGTTTTCAATTAGGGTTTCATGCACAGATTGTGCCTTTATTGGTAGAGGCCTCCTCCTGAGGCCCGGAGATTGATTTATGAAGTTGATTAAAATATTAAAATAATTTTGTGCGATGCTGCAAACACCCTGAGATGTGCATTTTTCTCATAGTTGGTGTCATTCCAATTAGCTTGAGACTCTCCTCTCCCCCTCCTCTTGTGACCTCCTTTGTTCACTAACTAATTACAGTTATCCTGGTCCTACTTCTGTATTTATTAGAGATGATGCATATGTGTGCTCGCTGAGCAGTTTGGAATAGGCTGGTGAGCAGTGGGGAGCCCGGCAAGCCAGAGCTGTTCTGAGTGGAGAAGGCATCCAGAACTGTCTAGCTGGAGCTATTTATTCTGATCTGCCTTATGTCATTGGCAAAATGAGGGTGAATCAGTGGAGAAGCAGGGAATAAAATCTATCTACCATGAACAGCAAGTTCTTTCTCTTGGCTAACTGGGATTTCTCTGTGAGAGAGCCTTGGGTTTCCCGTGACACTTTCTCTGTCCACAAGCTGATCTCCCCTGGTATCACCAAGAGCCTTGAACATCCTTGATGTCCTTCCAAGAGCATTTTGTGGCCATCAAAGAGCTAAGTACAGCACTGGTCCCCTCTGCACTGCCCACAGCACAAAAGTTCACCCCACCAGCTACCAAAGCCACAGGCGGAGCCACACACAAAGCACAAAGTCGGAGCCAGCTCCCAGTGCCCAAATGCAGCACAGTCAGAAATTAGAAGTTTATGTCCAGGCATTACATGTAAACCCCCGGGGGATCCCTGAGTGCTTTGGTGCTTCACAGGCAGTGGGAAGGACACTCTGCATCCTGCCCTGGGGCAGCCCTGCGAGCAGCACAGGGCAGGCACAGCTCCGGGAGTGTGGGCAGGAGCCGGGTGTGGAGCGAGGAGCTGCCTTGGCCAGCTGCATACCATGGACTAAAATGGAAATTTTCCTGTCAGCGAGGCACTGCAGGCCCTGTGCCACCACAGGGCTTTGTGGCTGAGCCCTGGGAGCCACTGCTGCCCCCAGCCATGGGGAAGGTGGGAGCTTGGGAATGGGAGCTATTTCACCACCGGATCAAGCACTGCCGCCCTTCACATCCCCTCTGGCCCAGCATCACGAAACAGCAACAATGCTCATGCCCAGCTCAGACGGCAGTGGCTGCCTCTCATTCCCACCCGGCATCACTTGAGAAACCTGTGTGTGAAGTGATGGCACTGGGACCACGGGGCACTCCAGGTCTGCTCCCCACCACCCGTGTTTGCCCCAGGATTGCAGGGAGCTCTCCCGAATGATTAATAACATCGCCAGTACGTAAACAGCCCACCTCCACGGCGCTTCCTCCTGCTAAACAGGGGCATTGTTATGGCAAACTTCATTTATCACTATTTAAAACCCAAACAAACGAGTACAGGGTGTTATAAATACGCTTACAAGACGAGCTGCGCCGGGAAAACAGGGAAAAAAATGAGCCAGGAGCAACGGAGGAGGCGTGTGGGAGCACATCGCCATTTGCTGGCTTCCATGGAGCAAGGCTGCTCTTGGCAGCACCTTCAGGGCAGGATTCAAGTGCCTCGATGACCTCTGTCAATATCAGCCCTACAATGGGCCCTGTAATATACCACAGATGTTTTCTGAACAGAAAAATATCAGACTGGGGGAATATCCCCAACTCCCTGGAGGAGAGAGATGAATTGGCAAATGGAAGGCTACAGCGATAAGGGAGTTTTTATAAACATAACCTAATTGTATTACTTCAAAGTCCTGAAGTTTATTGCCCTGTTTAATGATGTGTCTCGTTATTTATGGTGTAGCACAATGAGTCTGCTATTGATTTAATGCACTTCCTTAAAGACTGTCATTGTCACAAGCAATAAAACAAAGCCATTCTGAGACAGCTCATTTATGTCACATCTCCATCTGCCGACCCCAAGAACCCCCAGCGTGTGGGGGCCACCGTGGTGAATGGGTCACCCTGGGAAAGGACCGAGCCAGAGTGTGGAAGCTGAAGGCCAGGAGCTGGCAGGGTGGGTTTGCCTGGCTCAGGGATGCTGCCAAGGGACATGTGCCACTGTCTCTTGACACTGGGCACTCAGTTTGGGACAAGTCTCCTGCTTGAGCCCACTAATCAGCATGGGGAAGGTAAATGCATGGAGAGAGGGGGTGATTTGTGCCCCTGCCCGTTCCCGCCGCCCTCCTCACCTTTCTGGTACTGGAGCCAGAGCTGCTGCTGGACCTTCTTGCTGGGGAAGTGGATGGTGCAGCTGAACTCGGAGCCGTACAGCGCCTCTGCGATGTAGTGAGAGCCAAACTGCTGGATGAAGGAGAGCAGCTCCTCCCTGCTGCTGTCCTTGTTCAGGATCTTCAGGATGTTTGCAAATCCTGTGGGAGGGAGGCAGGGAATGGGTGGGTTGGCCAGGCAAAGGCTGGTAGCCACAACCCAGGGCAAGGAGCCCCACAGGATCCCTGCTCAGGTCATACAAGTCCCCGGGTGGGTGCAAAGTGCAGTTCCTCCTCTCTTACCTCCATCATCTACCTGATCCTTTGGAATCCACAACTTGTTATAACTCCAGGCTGTGGCTCTGAGTTCCTTCTATGATTCCTCTCCCTAAGAGATTTCTCAAAGCATTTTACAGGGATGTGCACATGGACACACGTGCACACACACACCCCACACACACATATACCCTCCTGCCAGCTCCAGTCTGGTGGCACATCATCAACGCTCTCCCCAGAGGATGTGCTTGGCCTTTCCTTGGCTGTATCCATAACCAGAGGTGTTCCATCTCTAGTGCACACACCCAGCACAACTGATAACTATTTTTGGGAGATCTGGAGACAGCCCAGAGGGACACAGGGGGCTGGGCTGATGGCAGCTCCGTGGGTGTGCAAGGGTTGGGGCATCACTTGAGCAACATTCGTGGAGACAGCGGGGACCTCTGGCAGCATGGGACAAGGACATGGACCCTCACTGCTCTGCGGAGGTGAAGTATCCTGGATGCACTGGTGACTCCACAGCACCTCGGCATCATTTAGAATTGCTGATATCATCATTTCGGTTCAGTGGTGGAACGGAAAACATACTGCAAGAAAATACGTCATAACTGTCACCAAAACGAGATTATCTGGCTGGTTGGTTGCTTGGTTTATTGAAAGGGAAGGCTGGTTTAATAAAAAAAGCCAGAAGAATTCATTTTGAGCTGAACCCAAGTATTTTTTTCAGCTCCGAGCAGGTTATTTCATTTTGGGGCTGTGCAGCCTGTTAGCACTAAATCTTTTTTTTTCTTTCTCTCTCTATTTAACAACTCGTTGATTTTTAAATAAAAAATGCTATTTTGAAATTAAAAGGCAAAACATTTCAGGTCGCAACAAAATGTTTCAGCATTTCTGAAACAAAATGTGTAGCTATAAAAACGCAGAAGTGAAATGTTTTGACATTTTCAGGATCCTCCCACCCACCCCTTCTTCATCTGCGACTCCCGGCTTTATATGACCTGCTTTTCAAAGTGCTTTGGGTCCTTTTGATACCACATTTTTTCAAGTACTTACTGATTTTCATACATACAGGCACACACAGCCACCCCCTACGAATCCTCCCCACAGTGTGGCTTATTGGCTTCATCCTGACTTTGACCTCAGCTCCTGGCTGAGCTGCACAAAGTCCCTGCCTCAGTTTCCACCCTGTAAAAAGGAGGAAAATCTCTCTGCCTGCCTCTGCAGCGGCGCTGGGAGCAGACCCTGGAGGTGGGAAATGTCAGTGGGGTGCTTGGGGCAGAAGGCCACCACCCGCCCACGCAGACACGCGTCTCCCTGCCCCCGGAATCCCTCACCTGCAGAGAGGGTGATGGAGCTGAGCTTCACCCTGTAGAGGTTGCTCCTGACCCGCCAGTGCTGCACCATGGGGTAGCCCATTGCCTCGTCGTACTTGATGTCCCCTGCAAAGGAAGAGCCACTGCTGACCACGCTCTGGGGAATGCTTAATGCTCCCACCAGGCAACTGCTTTGCGAGGGGTGAGAAATGGGATGGTTGGAGTGACAGAAACTTCCTTGGCAGTTATGCCACGGGGTCCTCGGGCTGCTGGCAGGACCAGCACTGCGGCTGCTGGGAGCTCATGGGGATGGAGATGCTGCCATCTGTGTTGGGGTGGACTCTTACACTACTCCTGCCCCGGGCACACAGGAGGGATGGCACAAAGGACCCTGAGATGCCACTGGTGCTGATTCCTCTCAGGAACCACGCTGGGATCCAGGGTGGGAAAAGGGGTTCTTAATTCTGCACTTGCCCCAGGGGCACAGAGCCTTGGGGGCAGCTCATACCAGTGAGAAGCTGGAGGTCGGGAAGGGGCTCCGAGAGGACACCACGGCACTGCTCCTCCACGGGCAGTGGGATCACCAGGAGCCCGTCTGCCAGCTGTGGGAAGTCCTTGATGAAGTTATTCTCCCTGCAGAGAGAAAAAGACAACTGCAAAGCAACGATGCAGGGCACGGCCAGGCAGCGGGGCTGAGCTGCCCCAGTGGCACTGGGGCAGGCAGCTCAGGAGGGCGAGGGACATCTCCTTGAGCAGGAGCCCTACAAGGGGATGGGGTTTGCAGCCCCCGCTGCAACCCGTCCCTGGCTGTGCAGCCCTCTGAGGTGATGCTTAATGAGCTCCCCAGGGAACACAGCTCCATTAGCACTCCAGAAGCATGGAACTTCTGTCAGCCTGGGGACCCAGCTACTATTTTGGCCCAGATTTTCCAAGTGGGCCACTGGAGAGGGGATAGAGAGTGGTGAGGAGAGAGGAACAGCTGCCACACCTCAAAAATGCCTCTTTCCACACCTGCAGCATCTTGATAAGGACAGTCACCAGACCAAGCCCTGCTGGGGCTTCACACAGCAGGCAGCACCATCACCCCACAGCTTCGCCCCCCGACGACTCGCTCTCCAAAAGGAGCAAAAAGTACATTTACAGACAGGCACCAAAAAAACCCACTCTCGTGTACAGCTCACAGTGCAATTTTACTACACATGCAGGATCTTTTCTAACCTTGGCAGGTATAACATTGTATAATAGGCCCCTAATGAATTGTTTCTAGAACAACGGTACCGGGGAAATTATTTGAAATGGTGAACAGACAGGTCTCTGGGAGACGAGCCTCCCCCAGCAACCGAAAATGTCTCACGCCTGCGCAAAGGAAACAAGAGGGGGGATTTTAAATATTGATCTTAGAGCCAAAATATAGGCCAGGAGGCTCCGCGTCCTCCGGGTACAGAGACAAAAGGGCAGCGGAGCAGAAGAAAGGGAGGTTCCTGCAAAATCAGGTCAGCCCCAGGAGCCGGGGGGAGGTTCAGGCTGGCACCGCCTGCCCCAGCTGCGGTTTTTGGAATAGACTTTCTGTTAAACAGCAGCTGGTTTCACTCACCTTCCCTGGTTTTAACCCCCACAGCCCGTTCTGAGGGGGATGCTCCACCATCCCACGATCATCTCACAAGTGGGGACACCCTGGCTATTTCCATGAGTCCCACTGCAGGGAGATGCTGAATTTGTGGAACACTTCCCCAGGGTCCTCCCACTGCTCCGGGGCCAGGATACGGCCAGTGCAACCTGAATGAGAGGGGAGCAAGAGGCCACAGCACTGTGCAACCAGCCTGGGGATGTTCTCAGGCCCGAGGCAGGTGAGAAGCACGGGGATGAGTAGCTGCCAATGGGAACACATGAGTGGGGTCCACAAAGTGTTTAAGGCCAGGCTGGATGGGTCTTTGAGCAAGCTGGTCTAGTGGAAGGTGTCCTACCCATGGCAGGGGGCTGGAACTAGCACGGTCCCTTCCAACCCAAACCATTCCAGGACTCCCTGGCTGCACAGGCAGCAGCTGCCTCCTGCTATACCCTCACCTCAGAGCTGCCAGCACCTGATTATGTCTCAGGAGTTTCATTTTAGGCACTGCCAGAGAGAAAGTGCTTTATCTGTCTGAGGGGAAAAGCCTCTTGCTCACACCGCGCTCACAAATCTCCTATTGATCCTGCTGGGTGTGGGATCCCCATGGTGGAGCGTTCTGCTGCTCTGAGCCCTGCAAGCAGGGAACCGCAATTACTGCCGGAGTCGGGAGCCGTGTGGGTGGTGGGAAACAGGGCTGCAAAATTAGGCATGTCGGGAGGGAACTGGGGAAGGAGCGTGTTGGAGTCTCTGCTTCTCTGCCTCAGCAGAGCAGGGAAAACATCAGTGCTGCCAAATCCCAGAGCCATGGAGAAGCGTGATGCTGCACTGGGAAAGCGGGATGCAGCTGCACTGAGCCCGCCTGCCATCCTGGAGCATGGGGACTGTTCCCTCCCCGATGGCTCAGCCCCGTACCCTGCACTGGGGTGAGCACAGAGGCCAGGAGGGGATGCCCAAAAGGACAATGTCTGGCTGGTGGCACCTTCCCAAGTGCTGTCTCACATGAAGAGACAGACCTGGCAGTGCCCAAAGAGCTCAGCCGCAGGGGCCAGAAACACATGGCATGACAAACACCAGAAGCCTGTGTTCACCCATTGCTCTGCACCCCAGCACGGGGCAGGGAAAATGCAAAGCAGCAGCGTCTTCTCTTCCCCCCGTCAAACCACCTAGAGCATCTCACCAACACCTGCCCATGCCATGGGCCCATAAAACAGCTGTCCCTGGACATGAGTCTGGCTCATCCTTGAGGCAGGACAGCTCCACAGGCTGGTGGTCCATGTGTGGGCAGCTAAGGAGGGAGGAGCTGGAGGAGACACTCACAGCTCAAGGGGACCCACGCACAGCAGCTGCTGCCTCTATGAGAAGGTATTAATCCAACAGCTGCATTCTGCAGGCAGGGCTGCTCCTGAAATCCATTTGTTTAACTGCTCTGCACTTGAAAGGTCAAGGAAAAACAGGGGGCAAGCGGGAGCCAAGGTGTGGGCACACACACCGATGTGTGTAAAAGGAAGGAGCAGCAGCACAAGGCAGAACTTCAGGAGCACTTCCATGATGCATTTTTGCTACCAAATCCTTCCCGCATCTCTTTTCCCTCTCCGCACCTCCAGCCCCCCACTCCCTGCCATCCCAAGGAAGGGGTGAGCCAAAGCCATGCAGGGGGAGCACTCGCTAGGTGCAGAGTGCAGGCACAGCACAGCCCCTCTGCAGAGCCTCCACTGCCTCTGCGGGTGCAGGATGGCAAACCAGGAGCACAGGTGATGGGGACACACCAGGCAGGGGACTCTGCTGCCGGAGTTGCCCAAGGCACAGCATTCCATGGATCTGCAGCCGGCAGAGGGCTGCATCTCCTCTTCCATGGGACCTGTGGCTTGCACGTTGCTCGCTGTGGAGGCACAAAAGAGTTCCTGCCAGGCTTTTGTGCTCTCTGGAAGCTCTGATCAAAGCCGTTGGGCTCTGTGGGAGGGGCAGGGACACAGACAAGGGGAGGGATGTGACAGCATCCCTGTGCACGTGCCTCCATCTGCTCTCTGCCGAGTCACCTCCACACAGGAGCAGGACCAGGTGTGGGATTCACACTTGGGGCTTTGGGCTGTTTCCAAGAGGCACGGCAATGCCTTCATGACCTCACAGTTCCTACCGATCATGGAGCCAGGCTTTATTCCAATGGGATCAGGGGGAGCCAGGCAAACCTGCTTGGCCCACAACATCCTCCTCTATCTCTTGTTCTGCCCTCCCGGCATCTCCCAAATACTCAGGGAGCAACTGCCAGATACTCAGTGGAGCAGCGAGCACGCTGCTCTCTCCAGAATCCACCCAAGGGCACAGCGCTCTCCTGGTGGGGGTCTGAGCATCTCCTGGGGCATTTTGCAGATACTGAGTCACTACACAAGGAAATACAGTTTCTCCTTCTCAGCCCTGGTCCCCAACAGCATCCAAGCCAGAGTATGTGCCTGTCTTGGAGGGAACTGACTTCCATATAAATGAATCTGGTGCTGGGAAAGGTCAAGTAGCCAAAGGCTTTAGTGAGCTCTGGTACTGGCAGGGTGGGCTTGGGGTGGGCTGAGGAGGAAGACAGTTGTTTAGATTAAAGTGAGCTCAAAATCCTGGCCTTGATGGACATTTGGTGTAACCTTGGAGTCATAAAACATGCCTGTTACCTCTGGTGACACAGATAAGTGACAGCAGCTCCCCTGTCTCAGGGTGCTGGTGCAATAATGGCAATTAACGGCTGCTCAGGCACGAGGACTAGGGCTCAGGCTGTGAGATCCTGCTGTGCCACTGTTCCTCTGTCCTTCTGAAACCAGATACACAAACTAGCCATGTTTCTGGGGACTCTGACCTTAAACACCACCCCCAAGGTCACACAGCACAGCTGTGGCTCGGTGCACTGCAGGGCTGCATTGCTGCTCTCTGCAGTGCTGGCAGCATCTTACACAGCCCATGGGAAGCCTCCAGAAAGGACCAGTGTCCCACACCACTCCTGAGCAAAATGGGCTTTTGGGGGAGCAGCAAAGCCTGATGCAGACACTGGGGAGGAGGTGGAGTCCTGTGGTCTTTCTGAATGGGGCCACAGCTGGCAGATCCTGGTCCATGGCACGAGGATCCTGACCCTGGGGCACTGCGTCTCCTTGCTGAGATGCTGAAAGCCAGGGCCAAGCTTGCAGTGGGATTCTGGCCTGCAGCAGGGAAAGATCAGCTGGTAGCTGATCATTCATTTCATCTTCTTGTTAGCAGCACCCCTGGGTGAAGGAGCAGCTTCTCCTCCTTGGCTCAGTCAGCTGTGACTTCCTCCCTTCGCACTCTGCTCCCAAAGGACATGGCCTTGAGGACGGACTCTGCCCATCAACACTTTTGGAGACCCTCCTTGCACCTGTACAACTCCCACTGCAAACCCAAGCACCAGCTGCCATGGGACTTCCTGCCACCACCCACCACCATCAGCAGATAAACAATCTGCATTGCAGCAACTGGGCAAGTATATTCATGAAGGGGTAAATATATATATATATATATAAAATGACCCCACAAGTGATTAGCTTATGCCCTGAAGCATGAGATTTAATTACCCTTATCTGAGCCAGCACAGCTACAAATGTTAATCACATTATCATCCAGTGAGCTTATGTTCAGCAAAGTGCCTACGCAAGGACCGCGCTTTCTGCTATGCAAGTCTGAGAGGACGCCTGCTCAGGCAAAGAATTACTTATTAATCTTACTTCTTTCTGTCCCACATTGGCTCGGGGAGAACATGATGGATTTGAGGCTATTTAGTGCCAGCTTTTCACCCAACTTTCCCTTGGAGAAGTTCCCACTGGGGTGGCTGCAAGCTCAGGAGAGCCCAGCCTGCATCTGACACAGGGACATTGAGAAATAGCTTCTTTTTAGCTTGTCATCAGCAAAAAAAACAAATGATCTGGAGCCACTGGGAGACAGAAAAGAGGGTGTCCTGTGGATGCAGCCACTTAGGAGAAGGAAAACACACTGTAAATCTGCCCCCATGTGTCTCCGTGACCTCAGGCACTGGTGAATTATAAAGGTTTAATGCAAATCCTCTGAACCAGCAGTTACTTACTCCAAATTTACTGGGCATTAATTTCAGCGAGGCCCCACTCCTGTAGAAGAGGGTAGGACAAAAAAAAGTGATACTGGTTAGGTTTTGCCAGGTCTTGGAGCTCCTTCCAGCTCCCCAGCTTTCAGCCTTAACCATGGTTTGCAAAGTTGTGTGGTCAGACCAGGCTGCAGGGAGAGAGGACACACAACGCTGATCCCTCTGGTGCGGCCGCATCCATCGCCCCCATTCCTCCATCAGCCCCTGATGCTGCAGGTACGACTCTGTGCTGCCTATCCCTCCATGTCCCCAGCGTGTCCCACTTCAGTGCCAGCAATAAACAACCTGACAATATTCAATAGCTGCTTTACCCCCTGGTTCAGGCAGAATTAGCATTTAAATTGAGGTGTTTCAGGAGGTAAATCATGCTGGCGCTGGGGCCGCAATGCCTGCGGGATGCACAGTGCTCCTCAGGCCGGTGCGTTGGGTCTGCAGGGATGGTGCTCAGCACCATCCCCTCCATCCGCCCTTGGGCTGAGCCCCAAAACCCTCCGTGGGGCTGGGAGCAACTGAGGCCTTCTTCCCACCCCCTACTCCCCTTAGATTGGGCCCCAGCTTCACGGCTCTTTGATCCCAGCACTGGAATACTAATTGTGGTGCCACACTGGCACAGCTGTGAGAGACCCTCAGTGGCAGCACCGTGGCTCCTCTTCCCTCATTGTGCCCATTTTGAGGACAATGAAGAATGGGAGGGGACAGCAAGAACCAGGGCAAAGGGTGGTGGCTCTTACCAGGGACCGTGGATGGGAGCAGCAACTGCAAACACCACCAGTACCCGTGCCACTGGGCACGTAGTGCCATGCAGGGACCCTGGCCACGGCACAGTGATGGTGAGAGCCAGCAAATGACATCTGGACATGGGACTTTAAGACCTGAGACAGCAGTGGTAGCCAGACAGAAGGGCACAGGTGGTGGGGGCAGCACTGCAGGAAATGGGATTCCTTCCTAGTGAATAGTTTATTCCTTACAAAACAGGAATTCAGTTGATCCAAAGGTATTTGTCAACTCTGCTTGAAACAGCTGCAGAACCTGAGCAGAGATTTTTTTCAGTTGTTTCTTAAGTACAAAATACATGGAGGAGGACAAATAGTTCTCATCACTGCACTGCCACCACCTCCATTCCTCCCAGCATGTCCTTTTGCCTCCCTGGGAGCTAAAGGCAAGTTTCAGCAGAGACTGTGACTGCTTTTCCCTTCTCCATTAGCGCACCGGAACATCAACCTCTTTTCACATCACCACAGCTGGTGTTGAACTGATAACTCAACTCTCCACACTGTTCGTGCCTGAGCCTGGGTCAGCAGCTCCCTCTGGCCCCAGAATTCCTGTGCCCAAGCCCATCAGCATCATGCTGCTCCAGTCCTGGTCCATTACAACCTGATTTTCCCACAGATATCTCCAGACATCCCCCAAACACTGAAGCCCTCCTCTAGTCCACACAGCCCTGGCGATGCCACCAAGCACTGAGAGAAACTCAGCCAGCAGTGCCCACCACCGCAGCACTGAAGGGGAATATGATATTCATGATATTCACCATCATGGAGAAAAACTCCATCCTGTCCTGAAGTAATTTCTACAGGAAATACAGTGGAATTTGCTTCGAGATGGAGAAGTGGCAAATGACAGTGACCTTGCTCCTGTACTCCACTGAGCCCTGGAGCAGACAGCCAGTGGGAAAATGTGCTTCTGGAGAAGGTCCACCACCAGCACATAGCTCTGGCCAGCAGAAGCAATGAAGTTCAGGTGGAATATCCATAGCCTGGCCCCTGTTTATCACCTTTTACTCTTCTCCCCACCCCAGTCGCCATTACACGGCTATTTATTTATTCTGGTAAGGAGTGTCTCCTGTGGGTGAAATCCTGTGGTAGGCTGTGGACCTTTCTTCCTCTAGAATGCCTGTTGGGAGCAGGCTGCAATGGAGTGCCAAGTAAAAACAAATTTGGGAAGTTGCAGTTCCCACAGCAACGCCTGCTGCCTGTGCAGCAGGCAGCGTGCAGGCTCACAAACCTGGATTTATGCCTTAATTGTGGAGTCAGGGCTGCAGGAGGAATCCTGTGCAAAGCTCTAGTTTTCACTCTCTTACAGAACTTTGCAAATATATGGATTATTCCCTTTGAGTTTGAAATTTGCTGTGCTTGACCTAAGTTTAAACATGATTTCCTGCAAGAAGTTTTAATAAAGGTTAAAAAACCCCCATGTTTGAGCGAAAGAGTGAAGGGGGAAAAAAATCAGACACGCTCATGGCTGGAGAAAAGGAAAAGAATCAGAGAATCACAAACTGGCTTGGGCTGGAAGGGACCTTAAAAGATCATTTCATTCCAACCCTCTGCCATGGACAGGGACACCTTTCACTATCCAGGTTGTTCCAAGCCCCTTCCAACCTGGCTTTGGACACTTCCAGGGATGGGACAGCCACAGATTCTCTGGGCAACCTGTGCCAGGGTCTCACCACTCTCATAGTGCCTCAGCAGCCTTGTCCTGAGCTGTGAACCTCGTGGCAGGGCCAGGATGAGCCATGTGCCATCCCTCCTCGACTGGAAGGTCTGGGGAATTCCCAACACCTGATGTGGATGATGAGAAATCCGCACATCTGTAAAGGGCTGGCACTGCTTAGCGTCTGCCAGGAGGATCCATGTCTGGCTCCATGTATCTGCTCTTCAAGGTGTCTCCCTCCATTAGCTTTGCCCCCACTGACAGCCAGAGGCTCTGACCTTGTCGGCTTCCACAAGCACAGCAATTCCCAGCTCTTTTATGATTTGAGATGATGGACAGGCCTCCTGGAGCAGCTCATGGAGCTCCTGCCCACCAGGCTGCGGCCACTGTGAGATGATGTGGGCAGGCTTCCCCACGGGGATGATATTTCTATGCCTGGACTCTCCCTGTGGGTGATGATTTCAGCGCTGAGCTGAGCCAGGGCCGCGGGTCCTCTCCCATGGGTTGTTTGGGTGCTGTTTGCAACCACTTCCCAAGTGCTGCTCAGTCAGTTCCATCCCTGGCGCTTCCCTTGGCATTGTTTGTAACGAGGCAACAAATGCAAAACTCCCACTGACTTCAGAGGAGCCAGGACTACCCGCCAGGATTTCTCAAGGAGCTGGCACGAGGCTGGTGCCTGAGCTGCATCCAGTTCCTGTGGGATTTGGGCACGGCGACGCGCAGCCAACGGCCTCTCCAAACACCAGCAGCCCCTCGCACCAGCAGCTTTTCCAGGGAAACTCACAGCCCAGCTGCAGCTTCCTGGGAAGCACAAGCACTGCCTTTAATATTAATATTTGCCTTTCCAATGTAAATGCAGACCCAGCTCTCCACTCAGCACACACATCCATTCTCTTTAACAATTTGAGATCTTATACATTTTTTTTTTTCTCTCTCTCCTAAGCTTCATCGTTAACCTTTAAGATGAAGATAAGGCATAAGAGTTTGGAAAGGAATCAGGAGGGACCTTGGAAATGAGCCAGGAGCAGTGTTAACACTGGGCTGCACATCATATCTCTTCGGTTCTTCTCTCCCCCCAGGGTGATTCGGACTGCTCTTGACTACCACTGTGGTATTACAAACCCTAATGAGGTTTGGAAAATAAGAAACCCACTGCGGCGTGGGAGAAACTAATAGAAATTGTTTTGTCTTCTCTCTGTTAGTCATTAGAAGCAGAAGAAAAACAGCCACAGGCAGTGGCAGGGCTGCAATACCACCACACATTTCATATGCTGGCACTCCGACAAAGTCATTTCAACGCAGCTAATGCTTCCACTTCCCCTCTGCACCAGACCTCCCGTATGCCAGCATGGGCTCCAGCTGCACCAGCATCCCTGTGTCAGGATCCTGAGCCTGGGGTCACCGCAGTGGTGCCCAGTGCCTGCCCAAGGCACCCATGAAGGATGCTTGGCCAGCCCATGGCTCTACCAGCCTGGTGTCCTCAAGAGACAGGGACAGGCAGGGAGGCAGTGGCAGTACCCAGGCAAGGCAGTGCTTCGGGACACTTCCCATAAGCAGCAGCTCCCTGGCACTGTCAGGCAGCCAGAGCATATGGAAAATTAGCTGGAATTTGTGACCACATCTGCAGAGCCATGTTTCTGTGTGCGGAGTTAATTACGGAAAACCACTAACAATGTGCAGGGCGGGGTGATGGCACCTTGCAGTGAACTCACCCCTGCCATCCTCCCAGGGAGTGGTGGAGCCCAGCCCCATTCCCAGGCTCAGAGAGGTGCCCTGGAGCACTTCCCACTTTGCTTCCCTCCTCCCAGCTCTGCAGCCATCGCACACGGGCTGGCTGATGACAAGTGGCAGTGCCATCACACCTTCCAGATGTTCACCTGCTGCCCATGGGCAAGGGCACAGCTGGTGAGTGGCACCATCCCCGGAAAGCTGGGATCAGGCACATAGACTGCTCTGCCTGCACTGGGCTCTTTTGGCCCATGGTGGGCGAGAAATGAACCAGCACAAACGCCCCGAGCTTTCATCTCCACAAAATTGTTATTGAAGTAGCCCATGGGAGACTCCTCGCCCGGCTGCAGCCTGGGCAGGGAGAGAGCATGGCAGTGAGGAGCATTGCTGGGACACGGGGAGGAGGGTGAGGGGTGCTGGGCTGGTCCTGCCTTCCTGTGCACTCAGCCACAGCTCCAGCATCCAAGCCAGGTCACGCTGCCCAGAAACCATGTGCAGTGGAAGATTGAGGGCACCTGCGTTATGCCACATGGCCCTATGGGTGGGATGCAACAGGGGACGGGAGGGATCTCAGCATAGCTTGTTCACCACTTTTGGATTCAACTACTGGGGCTCAAGGCCAAATTCAGCACTTGCCTCCAGGTTTATGAAGTCAGGAGTTACACAACAACCCAGAGAAAAGCAAATCCTCCATCTCTGGAGAGAACACTTGGGATGGGTAAGAGGAAGACAAGATTTTCTGCTGCACTGAGGATTGCTTCCAAGCCCCGCTGCTACCTGGGAAGCAGGTATGGCTCAACAGCTGGCATAGCTGTGGAGCACTCAGATATCCCCATGCTGGTGCCTGCTCCTGACTGCACTGCCTGGAGCAAGGATTCACATTGCTAAGTCAATGTTAAGCTGATTTAGTCCTTGGATGGGGAATCTCCATCAACCAGTGCTGCCACTAGTGAGGAAGAGCAGTCACAGGCTGGTAGGTGCCAGGCTTGTCCCTGGAGGGGACACTGAAGCGGCTCCATGGTGTGAGTAGCACAAACCCACAGCCCATGCTAATAGTGACCACCACAGTGCCCATAGCATGATGGAAAAATGCTGCTCTCACAGCTTACAGTTGTGTGATTACAATTTACTGCCTGAAACCCTCCTGTCTCTCTCTCTTCTTGCTTTTCAGCTGAACATAACCCTTATTTTCATGTGTCCCAGGTGGGTGCAGAGCCCCTGTGGCTCAGGAGCAGCTGCAGCCTGTGTCAGATAAGGAATGCAATTCCTCTCTCTGAGGCTGTCCACCACAGCAAGGCTATAAAACCAATAAGGACCCCCTGGGATGAAAGATACTCCATAAATCTGAGCTGTTACTACAAAACCGATCTCCACCACATCTCTTAATAATGCAGATTAACTGTGCAATAACACCGGCTATAATTAGCATCATAAAAGTCAGATATGGGAAAGGCCAGCAGGTCAGCAAGTCCATCCCTGAGACTACTCCCCACAGCACAAGGAAGGGGAAAAACTCCTGGGTGCCTCCTCCTGATTCCATAGAATCATGGAATCATTTAAGTCAGAGAAGACCTTCAGGATCCCTGAGTCAAACCATTACCCCAGCACTGCCAAGCCCACCACTAAGCCATGTCCCCAAGTGCCACAGCCACATGCCTTTTCAATCCCTCCAGGGATGGGGACTGCCCATCCCTGGGCAGCCTGTTCCAGCAGCTCCTCTTTACACTTGTGTTCCAGACCCTTCCCCAGCTCTGCCGCACTTCTCTGGACAAGCTCCAGCACCTCAATGTCTTTCTTGTCATGAGAGGCCCAAAACTGAAGCCAGGATTTGAGGTGTGGCCTCACCAGTGCCCAGCACAGGGGGACAATCACTGCCCTGGTCCTGCTGGCCACACTTGCTGGTATAAGCCTTCTTGGCCACCTGGGCACACTGCTGGCCTCTCTCTCAAACCTTTATCCTTTCCTCACGATCAAGACTCAAGAAAAGGGTGTCACCATCAACTTTTCACAAGGTGGACCCAGAAGACCTCACTGAACCCCCTGACAGTTGTATGTGGGGACAGGGGTCATGGGACATGAGTCCTCTGAGAGCCCCAGGCTGACAACAGCAGAGCAGGGTCCTTGCAGGAAGGAGCCCGTGTGCCAGCCCAGCTCCCTGATGGATGAGCATTCCCCCAGACCCTGCACCTCCCATCCCGCAGGAAGCTCCCAGAGCCAGGAGACAGGACCTTCACATACCCACACACACCCCTGCCTTGCCCAGCAGCGTTCCCAGACTGGGATCCCGCTGCCTGCTTCCACCCTGCCCAGGGACCAGCACTCCTCCTCATTGCTTCCCAACCCAGCTAACACACAGAGCAAGCCCCGACACCTGCTGCCTTCCCCCACCTCCTGCTTCCATCATTCTCCTCACCTCCACAGTATAACCAGCACTTCAGCCCTGCCATCCCTGTGGGCCTGGCAGCGTGGCAGTGGGAAGGGCAGGAGGGAAGGCTCCCTGCCCAGGCTCAGCACTGCACTGCCCAATTAGTGCTGCTGCGTGGCAGGTTCCGTGTGCGCTGCGTGATGAGCTGTGGGAATGCAAATCCGAACTTGCTCCGCCGCAGCAGCAGCTAACAAGATAATGAATATTTTCATCAGCTGCAGAGAATACAAACATCTGCACAGGCACAACCGTGCTGCTGGGGCCGGGGGAGCATGGGTACAGTGGAAGAACAGCTCCTCAGCATCCCTCGCTGCAGGGGCAGCAGCTCCACAGCCAGGGAAAGGACATTTCTGGTCCCCGAACCCAGAAAAGCCCGTCACTCCATCAGCTCCAGTGGGTGCTGCTACTGTCTCTGACAGCAGTGCCTAGGCTTTAGACTGTGCCAGTGTCTTCAAGAGCTTTCCAACCCCCCCTGCCACGGCAGGGACACCTTCCACCATCCCAGGTTGCTCCAAGCCCCGTCCAACCTGGCCTTGGACACTTTCAGGGATGGGGCAGCCACAGCTTCTCTGGGCAACCTGTGCCAGGGCCTCAACACCCTCTGATTAAGGAATTTTTTCCTAATCTGAATCTTGCAGTCAGGGATTTAGAATTGGTTTTGGGCTCTGGCTGCAGTGGCAGCTTCCACCCTGGCCATCCCTGTTCCTCCTCCTCCTCACCAGGGCTGAGGCACAGGCTGGGAGAGGTGGGGCTCTCACAGACAATGGTCAAACAGCAGAGACCAACCCTGTGCGAGGTTACCCTGCTGCCTGCACAGACAGGAAGGAAATGGAGCAGCTCAGAGGCACATCTGGAGCTGGGATGGGGCAGCAGGAGCAGGAGGTGGCTGTGCCCATGGTCACTGAGTACACAGTGGCCCACTCCCTAAATCCTACCTGCACCAGGCACAGAACCAGTCTGAGAACCTCTAGAACCTCTGAGAACCTCTCCTAAACAACCTCTGTGACAAAGCACCTCTTCCACTCTGGACCCCCGCTCTGTCTTTAGAGTATCACTGGCACTACACTTGCTTTTGTTTTTCCAGAAGAATAAAATTGCTTACAACCCGATGCAAAAGCACGTGGCTGCAGACCACCAGCTCAAAGCCACACGATCTGTCCTCGTTTCTGGTGGGATGAGAACTTTGAAAAGGAATGGGATGTAACAGTGACCTAACTGATGGAGTACTGTGCTAATTGCATTAGTCATTTATAGAATGGAGTGCCAGCGAAGATGTGCTCAAAGTACATGTGTGCAACCTGCTACGGGCTCTGAAAAGTGCTGTACGGACTCAAAAAGCTGCCAGGATGTTCCCAACACCAGGTTGAGAGGTGGAAAAAATGGGATAGAGGAAAATCAGCTCAGAGAGGGCCCTTTGGAGGATGCAAAGCCACTGCGTGCGGCATGGCCACAGCAGGCACCAGGACATCTCTGCTCTGCAGGCAGCATCCCTGGCTGGGAGCAGGCAGTGCTCCTGCCCAGCACATACCAGGAGTGGAGCATGACATCCCACAGCTGATCCCACCTCCACAGAGCTGCTAAACTGCTCACAACCCCTTCGCTGCTACTGAGCACCATGGTGTGAGGCTTTAGCCCGGCTTGGAAACACATCATTGCTTCCAACTAGCATGTCTGAGGCTTCAGAGTTGTGAACAGGTAATAGAATTGCAGCAACAAATAATAAAAGGAGGAATGAAATGGAAGGCAGACACCGGAAAAGAGACCCATCCATTATCCTGGCCTGAAGGGTAATAGGTAAACAAGGCATTGGTGCACGGGCTGGTGCTGAGCTCACCAGCACAGGAATAATAAACAGTGCAATTATAACTCCTGTGCTTGGAGGTTTCAAAGAGAGGGAATAACATAGGAAAAAAATCAACAGTGTTAATTTAACTAGTTACAGACATTCCATGTGTGATGCTGGGGGGGAGCAGGATGTCCCCACCACGGCTGACTTGTGAGATCCAAGCCACACACCACTAGTAAAGTCCCCCTGGCTTCTCACACCCAGATGTGATGCTGTGCCCAGATGATCCCCCAGCCCAGTCCCTGGCAGCACCCATGGGTGGGTGAGGACCAGGTGCAGCTCACTTGAGGTGCAGGGGGAACCAACAGAGTGGAGATGTTTCCCAAAACAGCCCTGGAAGGGATGGTGCTGAGCTGCCAGCTCACCCCGCCGTCACTGTGCTGGTTTATTAAGGGCTGAGAAGCGTCGAGGGGAAGGAGTGACAGATTTAAAATTAACTTGCCAAACTCCTCATCAATATTATGACAATTCCCTGCGTCAGTTCACTGACCTGACAGCATGAATGGAGCTGTGTGGAGGCAGAGCTGTGGGCTGGCAGCGCTCGGGGCAGGTGCCCATCCCTCTCTGTGGCACCCCGGCCTCCTCAGAGCTGTGCTCAGCACCACCTCCAACCTGCCCTTTTCCTTCCCCATCGCTGGAGAAAAGCAGCAGCCCTGTTTTACAGGGGGGGATGGGAGGAAGAGCATCCCACAAGGACTGATTTCCAATACTCGACACAGTACAGCATGGCATGGCACAGCACGGCGCCCCTGGATCCTCCAGAGCTGTCCTCCCTGGATATGGAGAAGGGAAACCACTAGGTCCTCAGCAGAGTCTACGCAGTGTGGGAGCAGCAACATGAATCTTTTCCCTCCCTCCAGCCACCAAACAATTTTGGCTCCTTATCTGCCCCCTCAACACCCCGAAACTCCCCAGATTCGCTGCATCTCTGCTGAGAGGGAATCAAATGGGGGCTACATGGGTATTCCCTGTGTCCTGGGGCTAAGGGAAGCTGGAGCAAGAGCCAAGACAAGAGGCAGAGCCAGAGGCAGGGAAAGGAAGGGACCCTGGTCAGGGCAGATAGATGCTCCTGGGCAGTGCTCTGCCCCACATTGCTCTGACATCCCGTTTGCCATGCAGCAATAATCCAGCAAGTAAAGCTGGCTCCACAGGCAGTATTTTGGGATTTCTCCATATTAATGGCATAAAAGCAACAGTCTGAAACTGCAAACAGCTTTTAAACAAAAATCTCTATTCCCTCATGGCAAAGAGACGGCACAAAAACAGATAAAGAATGAACAAACAAACCATTTGGAAAATAATTCCTCAGTGATTTGGAAACGGTTCGGAGTTCGGGCTCTGCCCCACCGTGAGGCAACGGGGGGAAAATCACTCTAATCTAGTCTTTAGTGAGCTGGATCCACTGCTGAGCCTCCCAGCTAGACTGGAAGGTGTGACTGGAATAGATCAGCTCCAATCCCATCTACTTATTAACAACACACAGCATTTTGTCTATGAGAAGAACCTTTTTTTAAAGAAAGCAGAGGGGTGCCCAGAAGAAGGTGACTCTGAATGTGGTTTTGGCTCAGTGGTAGAAGGAGCAAGGTGGGGCTTTTGATGTGTGATGGAAAATCCCTCCTCTGACCCCTCCCAAAGCACCCACAAGGGACCACATAGGAGAGGCAACACTGGAGGAGTGCTTTGATTTAAATCCTTGCAATAAAACAGCAGCAGCAGCACTGACACAGGGCACTCCTCCGAGCAGGAACCTTGATGCTGGCATGTCCAACAGATCACCTCAACCTCCATGGAAATAATTAGTGGTTATTAAGCCCCCTCAGTACAGAAAATGGTGTCCACAGAGCTCCTAACTCCCGATAGCTGAGCTGCAGGGAGGCTGTGGTGCTCACATCCTGCTGGCCTGTGGCTTCACTGTCACTGATGGATGGGGAAAAAGTCCTTGGCAGCAGCCCAAAGGGACGTGTGAGCACCGACAGGCTCTAGGCAACACAGTAAGTTGTTCCATCAGTGCTGGTGTGCCTATACAGAGCACATATGGTGTAGCATGAACCAGTCTGCCTGCTGCCTGCCTGCTGGTCTTAGCAGCCAGAATGTTTCCCCTTCCTCTATCCATCTCTTGGCCATTACCATCTCCTCAGTCACACCATTGAAGTCCCTGGGTGCTGCCTGGCCCCCTTGCATAAAATGACACTGGTTAAAGGAGAAAACCAAATTCTGAGGCAGCGTGCTGGTCTGAAGTCTGGGACCTCCCAGGGTGTGCAGCTCTCCCACTGCCAGCCCATGTGCTGCATTCCCATGTCCATCCTTACTCTGCATCCTGAAGGTTCCTGCTGCACATCCCCATCCCCATCCCCTTCAGCTGGTCAGACACACTAAAGCTGCTGGTGCTACACCTGCTACATCCCAGTGAGGGCCAAGCATGGCCAGGAGGTTGTCAGGGGCTTGGTGGGGCCAAACAATAGGTCAAGAGGCAATGGGCAGAAGCTGATGCCCAGGAAGTTCCACCTGAACACGAGGAAGAACTTCTTAACTGTGCAGGTGACTGAGCACTGGAAGAGATTGCCCACAGATGGCGTGGACTCTCTCTCACTGGATTATTCAAGAACTGCCTGGACACAATCCTGTGCTATGTGCTCTGGGATGGCCCTGCTTGAGCAGGGAGGCTGGACCAGATGCCCCACTACGGTCCTTCCAACCTCACCCACTCTGTGATTCTGTGTGACCATACAGCCACCAGAAGGACAGAGACCCCAATCAGCGCTGCAGCCCCCAAGGTGGCAAAGAGACTCCCCTGACCCTAATGGGATGGAAATTCTGTGGTAACTGATAGGTGTTGCCCAGGCCAGGGTGTGTGAGGCAGCTTTTCCCAGCACAAAGGCTCCCTCCCAACACCATGCTGATATGCCTGGCAAATCCAGAATATCCTATTTATTAAAGACACTGAAGATGCGGCGACATGGGAAGCAGACACCATTCAAAGGACTGTCACATCTGCATAGCTAAAGGATCCCAGCAGTTATAAATCCCTCTAAAATACTCAGCCCCTTGTTCTGATAGCAGGTTCTTGCTCCTACTTTGCAGAAACAGGCTTTTAATCCCTGGTATTAGGCAGCTTCCTGCTATGTTTCAAATGCACCAAATTAAGGGCTTCTCTAACAGCTGGTGTCTTAATGCTCAGAGAGGTTCTTGAATATCTATGAAAATCAGAGGCAAATTACATCTTTTAGTTAATAATTTCTTCTCCATTAACCTCCTTCCCTTCCCTTGTTAAGAGATGATGTAATGGTGCTTCTGCGGCGTAACCCACCGACACCCCGGGCAGCCTGGCCGTGGGGAAGGACACTGTTCCCTGGGAACTGAGCCCTCCTCATCACTGCCTGCTGCCTCTGAAGACGACAGCCTACATTCAAATGGGAAAGGGCAGCCGTCCTGACCTCCCAGGCTGCTGGAAGTATTTCTGGAGCAAGATGTGCTGCCTCCCTCCAGGCTCTGAGCTCTGCCGAGCCAGTTCATCGCACGCTACAGTCTGCACAATGAGGGCAGCTTTGCAGGTTGCTCTTGTTTCAGACTTGCTTTGACCTGACCCTCACAGGGGTTACACTTGGGACTAGGACACTGAAAACCCTGTTTGGGACAGCAGGTTGTGCAAAGAACTTGGCTGTCACTGTGCAGCCCCTCACTGGGAAAAGCTTCCCCACACTGCACACCCCAGCTATATCCTGTCCAGCATGTGGGAAGGAGGATGGATCACTAACAGCCCTTTCTTTTAGCCACAAAACGTGTCAGCCAGAGCCCCAGGGGCTTTGGGCTCTGGGCTCTGGCCCCTGGAAGATGCCATCCTAACATCTCAAGTGTTTAATTGCAAGGGCAGCTCCAGCATGAACCACTCCTGGTCCTTCCCTGCACTCCCCAAACCCACCATCCCCGGGATGCCCTCGGAGGGGAAAACTTGGAGAAGCCACATCCCAGGATAAACCACCCCCACAGACAACCTTGTGCGCTTTCCAGCTGGAATTCAGCCCTGAGGACAGGGGATGCATTTGCTACCTGGAAGTGACAAAACATCCCTTAGACCCACCAGCTCCTGGAAAACTTCATCTCTGCAGCCCTGGGTCTGCTCTGATAGACCCACTGACGCTTGTAATGTGTGAGGGAGAGAGAGCAAAGAAGAGTCCAGTGGGAAAACTGCCTTTGTGTCCTGTCAATTCTCACTTCCAGCAAAGGCTGAGGTTCTGCTGGCTCTAAGCACTCCGCTGGCTGCGGCTTTCTCAGCGCCTCTGTGCTGATGGAGCTTGTAATGCTTCTGTCATCAAGAGAGCACAAGGCCAGAGTTCAGCCTGAATCCACAGCCAGGAAAGCTTTGCACTCAGCTGGGGAAGAGCACCCAGCAAAACACCGTGGTCAGCAGGGGGGAGCATCCACAGCTCCAGTTAAAATTGGAGGCAGCAATGAGGTCTCAGTGCCCAAACAGGAAAGAAACACTTAGTGAAAGAAACACTCGGTGCAGGTGCTGGGCAGGGAAGAGCCATGTCTGGGTGGGATGTGGGCTAGATTCTTTCCTGACTGTGGTCAGTGCTGCTGCTTTGAAACTCATACACCCACCCCGCCTTACACCTGATCAAAACGCAGCTGCATTCAGGAGAACTGAAGAAAAATAACTAAATAACTCATTGCCCAGCCCTGAATTCAGCAAGCTCTCCTCTGTGAGCACTGCAAGGTGAAGGTATTTACCTTCAGCTCATTTACATTATTTATCGTGCTATATCCACAGCTCCTCCCAGTGCTGTAATGGGGACACTGAATAAAACCAGCTTGCATAGGCTGAAAATATGCCAAAGGAAACGCTCTTTCGTACTACAGCAATTAAATGTCGGAACTCATTGTCACAGGATATTGCAGAGATGAAAGACATCAGTGTTCAGAAAGAGATGAGGCAACACTACCAAGAAAAGCCCACAGAACACAATTAAACACTCATCTAATGAGAAATACGCTAGCCCAGGAGGGTCCTGTGTTGCTGCCTGTGGGAAAGATGAGCAAGTAGGAAAGCCACAGATGCTTGTTGTCCTCTTGTTCTCTTCCCCCAGTGAGCATATCAGAGATGCAGGCTTTGTACCACTGGACCTTGGCCCTGTCTCACCATCCTGCTGTTCCCAAGACTAGGAGCAGAACCAGGACATACCTGAAAGTCATCTGGAACACCTGGCCTTGGTTGACATGCTGGGTCCTATTGTTATAGCCGTGAAGCATCTCCCCAAAAAGGGTGTCGTTGAACTTGGCATCCGACTTCAGGCACTTGGGGCCCTCGCAGATGTCAGAGAGCATCAGGCAGGACTTCCCATCCGGGGCCAGCTTGTACTCCTCCACGCACCTGAGGAGCACCACAGGCTACATGAGATGGGCCAGGCACAGAGCATCCCACCCCAGGAGCCCCTGCCAACCCCAGCCAAGCACCACCAACACCTGCAGCAGCTGCTTGGGCAGGAGAAGGGTTCACAGAGCCCAAATCCTGTCCCCAGGCTGGGATGGGTGACCAGCAAACGGGCACATGGCTCCCAACCCTGCTCCCTCCTGCAGCAGCATGGCCCATTTGCCTTGCAGCCAGGTTGGGCAGGATTGTTAGCACCCTGGTCTAGTGCGAGGTGTCCCTGCCCATGGCAGGGTGGTTGGAAAAAACAATCTTTAAGATCCCTTCCAACCCAAACCATTCAGTTTCCATGCTCTCCTGCCTGGAGCCGCCCCTGCACTGGAGAGCAGAGCTGAGCCCACTGTGCATCTGCTGTTCAGGTACAAACATCCCACAGGCCACAGCAAAGCAAAATCAAGCTCCTGACCCTTTTTCCACCCAGCAGGGCTCTCCTGCAAGGAAGCAGCTCCAGCATGGCTGCTCCTCTGCTCTTTGGTTCCACTTTCAAGCATATTGTGGGTCAAAAGCACACACTCACCTTCAACAGACAGGAAGGGAAACTGAGGCAGGCAGCTGGGATGTGATTTAACTACAGACACTGGAGACCTCAGTGGAATCTTTTGTATATGTGCTTACCCTGCCTCCTTCCTCCTCCTCTTCCTCCAGCTCTTTTCTCAGCATTGTGGCTCCCAGCTGACAGGGAAACCTCCGTTCCCTGCCTGCCCCTTCCTCCCCATAGCCACAGCACTCTGCTAACACCACTCCCACCTCCATCCAGGCTTGCTTCCCTCTCCCATTCCTCTACTGCATGCTACTGCTGCAAGTCAAACTCCCACCCGTCTGTCGCATTTTTCCTCGCCTGTTCCCAAAGTGCAGCTCAACCTTGAAAAGGGATTATGGAAAAAAAAAAAGGAAAAAAACCCTGGGAAACAGTCTCTGTCCTTAGGGAATGGAAAACTGAAATGCAGATTCCCTGTATGGGCACAGATGGAGACCATGGAACATCCCAAGGTTTTCTAGATCCTCCCTACAAAGGATGCCTTTATGGATTTCCAGCCCCTTCTGCAGGCACCGCACAGGCAAAATGTGCTCTCTCTTGGTGACTCAGCCACTCTGTGCTGCTAAATAACAATAAAAAAAAGAAGGTAGTGTAGGAAAAAAACCCACAACAATCCAGCAAAAAGGGATAAATAAAGGAGAAGCTGGCACAGGCAAAGCTCCCTGTGCTGCTCTTCCCAGGGAGCAGCCAGGGCTGCACAAGGTCTCTGCTGCACTTGCAGCATCGAGACTTGACAGGGTAACTCCTTTGAGTCACTGTTAGGAATTTGCTCCCCCTTTTGCTTGTGGGCATTTCCTTCCCAAAAGGGCTGCTTTTCCTCTTCTTCACCTAATCCTTGCCACTGGGACATGAAGGGTCCTGGATGTGCCTGGAAGTGTGAACCAGCCATGGGATGCAGCCGGCAGAGCCAGGGTGGGCGATGGATGGCTGCAGCTGTGCAGCATAAAGCCAGATAATCACTGAGCTCCTTTTAGAGCACACTGCAGCCAGGGAGATCTTCCTGAGAGAAAATGCTAAATTGTGTAGGATTATAGGATCCCGGCCAAAATCAGGGATGAAACTCTATTTTAAGAGAGGCACAGAGGAGGGGGAAAAAAATAAATTTAAGAAGTAGTGTTTTTTAAACAAATCCTCCATCTTCCCCCTCCAACACACAATGTACAATTTTTGGGTCCCTTCACGGTGAGTCACAGATCAAACTGTACCATCACACAGTGGGGGAGAGGAGGAAGGTGCATCTGCTCACACTGCTCCTCACACTTCCATACACCTGCCCACAGGCAAACCAGGTGCCTTTATTCCCTGCCGGAATTCAGCTCCATATACAGCCTTTTCCTTGGACACCCAGCTCCGCTGCTGAGCTTGCTGGGCTAGGATGTGTGGCACTGGAAGGTTGGCAGGGGTGGTGAAGGGAAGGGGTTATTTATCTGCTGGTGGGAGAAGCAGGAGCCTTGGAGGGGACTCACCCGCAGAACATGAAGATGGTGCTGGACGAGGGGTCGTGGGGCAGAGGGAGGGTCTGCTGGAGACAGAGCTGCTCACAGCCCCCGTTGAAGCCATCTGAGCAGTCGATCCCTTTGGAGTAGTCATAGCAACCAGTGCCATCCTTCATGGGTCGGAGGTCCTCAGGGCACTGCAGTGAGAGAGGGACAAGGCAAGGTCACCTGTGGGTCCTCACCTACCCTGGTGCTCCTGCCCAGGAGGTGCCCTCCCAGAACACAGCCCATCCAAGAGCCAGTGCTGCTGAACATTGTTTACACTTAAAGGAGATGAGTTTGTCCTGAGGGATGGATGGGGCAGTCCCACAGGCCCTGCATCACCTTGCACAGCCTTTGGGAAAGGGGCAAGGACTTGGTTGCTGCCAAAGCCTTGCTCCTCAACTTCCCTCCAGAGGAGGATGAATCCCTGAGGCAGTGAAATTACAGAGCCATGAAGCCTCAAGCCACTGCGGGGCAAAGCGTGACAACCCTCTGGGTTTGTTACCTGTTCCTCTGAGACACACAGGAGTCCAGTGCAACACAGAAAAAACACCTCAGCACCTGAGCCCAACCCAGAAAACCACCTCAGTGCTCAGGAATGACCCAGAAAATCATCTCAACCCACACCAGGCAGGCCAGCAAGCATGGCCTTGGCATTATCCTCAAAAGGATCTTGCTGCCTGCTGTGGGCAGGACCAGCCCACGGCAGAGCAGGACTGGGGGCAGCCAGGATGGCATCCCAGGCTCATCAGTTTTCCTCAGCCAAGGCAACCATGCTGAGTCACATAAGCTGGAGATCCGGCTCTAGGTTTTAATTCCAGTTCCCCAGCTTGTTTTCCTTGCCCCAAAAGAAAAAAGCAAGTGGGTGGCAAATGCCATCGATAAATTGTCACCCAGATTAAAGCACTATTCCACTTGCATTATTTATCCCTTTTTGCCAAACACACACGCACACAAACAACAACAGAAAGGCCAGGCCTTGAAAAAATACATAAATCTTGTCTAGGAGCAGCTCACAATTAAAAATGCATTATGGAATTTCTTGAAGATGAGTTAGACTGGAGCTTGCACAGGTAGTGACGAAGGCAGGTTATAAATGGCCTCTGTCAAGCAGAAGAAAGGTTATAAAACCTCTATACTTCATGCTTAAAAAAGAAAATCAATTTTCCATGTGAGCAAAATGCTGTACATATTAATAAAAGTTCAGGAGAGCCTGGACCCCGTGCTCACCAATACAGGCAGGGTCCTGACAGGAGATGGGCTGCTGAGCCACGCTTAATCTTGGCTCCTCAAGAAGCAAACTGCCCATGGGGGACAGCAGAAAGGGGCATTAGGGAGTTCTGGCCCACTTTGAACAATTAGAGCCCTTGAATGTTTCAGATTGGAAGGGACCTTAAAAGCTCATCTCATTCCAACCCTCTGCCATGGGCAGGGACACCTTCCACTAGCCCAGGTTGCTCCAAGCCCCATCCAACCTGGCCTTGGACACTTCCAGGGATGGGGCAGCCACAGCTTCTCTGGGAAACCCGTACCAGGGCCTCTTCAACCTCACAGGGAAGAATTTCATTCTAATATCTATTCTAAGCCTACCCTCCTTCAGTTAAAAATCATCACCCCTTGTCCTATCCTGCTAAAAAGTTCGTCCCCATCTTTCTTGTAGATGAGCAGTTTCTCTCCACTTCCTGCAAATCCTGTGCCATTTCCCTATGGCAGCAGCACCAAAGCTGCTTCTGCTATGTCTGCAGCAACTGTGATTTGTCTTGATCTCTGTGCCAGGCACCCCTCAGACCCCACAATGCCTCTCATGCCCTCAGCATTGAAGCTCAGGTGGACACTGCAAACCTCAGCACCTTCCCTGGGGACACCAGGTAAGGTGGGAAGGGAAGGCGCAAGGCTTTTCCAACCAAAGGATCTTGGCAGCAAAAGGCTCTGGAACAGGACGCTGCCCATCTCTGCAAAGCAGGCAGGGTCCCAGAGACACAGTTTAGGAATTATTAGCCCTGACCAGGCACGAAGCAGCAGAAGACATGGGAGCAGGAAGCTTTCCAGCTGCATATACAGAATAATGATGAAGGAGGAGAGGACGCTTAGAACAATCTGTGCTTTTCACTGCCTGGGAGCTGCCGGGGAAATAGGATCAGGATAAGAGTGTCTGTGAATCTGCAGATACAACACTTATCTCCTGTGGTCTCCTCCGTGTCTGCCGGCCCTGCTGCAAGAAGCAGAGCTGTGCAAATTGGCAGAGAGGAGGCATCTCCCTGGAGGACACAGGGGGCTGACTGCAACAGCATCTTCCGCTCCACGGCACCACATCCACGTCTCTGCTGCTCTCCCTACACTGATAGGGATTGCGGGGGGGGGCGGTCCAGGGCTCTGCCCAAGCACCCTCAAGCTCCCAAGGGACCTTCCAGGGTGCTGAAGGCAACTGGATGGGACTGTAAGTCAGCAGGAGCTGCAGGACCACAGCCATAGGATCAGTCACGGCTCTTCCGAGCTGTCACTTTGAATTCTCGCCTTGGCACTGATCCATGTGCTGAGCTCAGCATCTTCCCCAGCCCACAGAGGAAGAAGATGGCTCTTTCCCGGGGACTGGGTTAGTGGGTTACCAAAGCCCTCCCTCCCTTAGTCCTGCTCTGCTCGAGGCCATCCTCGGGATATTCCTCCACTTTTGGCTTTCAACCACCACAAAACGTGTTTCCTTTCAGTTTGTAATTATGCATCCTAATACACATTAATTAGAGCAGGCAAATAGCTCAGCACAACATTTTCGAAAGAAATCACCTCCTCCCCTCCACATCCATCCCATCTCAGAGCAGACTCAGCTCTCCAGCCAGATCTGTGCCACAGCACAAAGCTCTCCAGGGACAGAAAGCTGTGGAAGCCAACACACAAACATGGGATGTGTCCCTGCTCTATGGGGCTGGGGAATACAAAGCTGCCAGGGACAGCAAGCCAGAGGATCCAACAAGCTCAGCAACCAGTGCCAGCCTGCAAAACCAACAGGAGAGGCAACAACAGCCCCTGCACGGAGGGGTTTGCACAGATGAACAGGTGAATGGGGCAATTATGGGCACAATAAATCACAGAATGGTTTGGGTTGGAAGGGACCTTATAAATCATCTGGTTCCAACTCCTCTGCATGGGCAGGGATGCCACCCAGTAGGCCAAGTTGCTCAAAGCCCTGTCCAACCTGGCCTTGAACACTTCCAGGGATGGGGCAGCCACAGCTTCTCTGCACTAATAAAGCTTTATAACAGATCTCCCTGCCTCTGGAGCAGAGGATTTCCCACTGAGATGTCCCACCAATAGATCAGAGTAGGGCAAAACCAAAGCCCATTTGGGTGCAGCTATGTTCTTGCCCACAGGAGTCAGAAATGACCCAGGAAGAAGCTGGTTTGTGTTAATCCTGACTCCCTGGGCTGCGCTGATGGGTCAGTTTGGGCTCCTGGCTGGCCTTACAAAATCAGCACTCACCCTGTGCTGGCTGAGCTTTTGTACAGGAGCAGATCTGTTCTTGCTGACATTGATTTGCCTGGCTTGGGCAGCAGAGAACCAATAATTATGGTGAGTTTAAATCAATCCCCCATCAATTTAGCTGCAGTTCAATTTGCGATCTGCCTTGGCAGTGACACAGGACGGGGGGCTGTGTTGGAAAATGATTAGAAAATCAATAAGCAACTTGGTCAATAGTTCTGTCTGGGCGATCGGGGTGGCATGTCCCTCCCTGGTGGGAGGAAAGCTTGTGAGACATGGTGCCCCAGCAGGTTCTGGTCATCTACTTCTGCATGCCCCTCACTCGGATACAGGACGGATCCATCTGTCCAGGGATGGATCCTACACACTGCTAGCCAGGAATTTAAAAGAAGAATCTGTTAGACCCACAGTGCTTGGGTTCACTTCCAATTCCCAGCCCATCTTTCATCCTTAGATCTGACCAGCAAAATTATCTCAGAGCTTGGGAAGAGGGTCTGCTATTTAATCCATGCTACAGAGAGGAACAGAGATACAGGGAGAGACTCCAGCTCGTGGTCTGCTCCAAAATGCCAAGGAGAAGCTGTTACCACACAAATGTAATTCCACTGCCTTGCAAATCCACTCTGTCTATGCAGAATTGAACTGATTTCTCTGTGACAACAGACAGCCCTGAAAATTGCTCTTGGCATTGGGAAAGAAAAGTTAAGTTTGTCGTCGTTCTGTGCACTAGCACTGGTAACATAGATCCTGCAGGCTAAATGTGACCCACAGCCCCAAGGCGCCAACCCTGCTGCTGCCAGTGGGTTTGTGGAGAAGGAATCACCAGCAGCTCCATGTGTTTTAGCTGACGACACAGCTGGGCAACAGCCCATCCCCTCCCATCCACGCCAGGCAGAGCACCCAGGTCCTCATTCCTGTGACTGCAGTCAGCAAATGAATTCTGAGTACACAGAGGGAATGGATCTGCTGAATAAGAAGTGCTATTTTTATCCGGGGTTTTTTTGGAGAAACAAGCTTTTTTGCCTTTTAAATGACATCTCCAAGGTGACACAGAGTGGCAGATCTGGCAGGACCTGCTGCCACATGCCCGCAGCCGCCCCAGGAATACACCAGATCCAGCCTCCCTGCTACACAGGGCTGTGGTATGGAATGACATGGGATACCTGTGCCCATTGCTGTCACCCCATCACAGTGTGTGGCACCACGTGGCCTCCTGCCATCAGGACTGGGCTCCTCTGCCCACCACCACCATCCTCAGCACGGCCAGAACAAACACGACAGGAGGAGGATCATCCTCAGGAAAGAACGCAAGCATGCAACAGAACCTGTACAAGATTGTGCCTTAGGAAAGTAAATATCTGGACAAGTCCACACTCATGTTAGGTAAGAAAAAGAGCCTTGGCTCATTTTCTCGTTTACAAAGCTCATTAGCAGCGAGACAGGTGAGGGGGTCACTGGAAGTAAAATCATTACTGACACAGATCCCCCAGATGAGAGCACACCAGTTCTCCATCTGAGCTGCCTGCCAGAGCTGCTCAGCTCAGCTCCTCACTTCCATTATTAAGTTTAAAAAAATCAGAATATTTAATAAAGTGTTACTGTAGAGAGTAAACTGCCCTTTTTGTTATTCCACTCTGTTTTCTCAACAACAGCAGCCTTCTTGTCAGAAACTTCTGTGCCAGGGTGCCGGAGGTGATGCTCTGGGCTCAGATGAATCTGAATCCCCCCTGGCTGTTAAAACTACACAGGGAAGCTGCCACCAAACCCTGCTCCCAGAGCTGCTCCAGGTACCACATACTCATTCCTGTATGCATCCAGAGGTGAAACCCAGGACTCCAGCCCCACGCAGCCCCAGCACCGCCAGCCTGAGGCTGCACAAATGGCTGGTGGCCCAGTGCCACAGAGCACCAAGTGCCATGTCCAAACACCCTAATGACCCCCTTTGTGCCAAGGCATCCTCACTCTTCACTGAGGAACCTTCTCAGCGTGAGACAAAAACATTAATCTGAGCCACTGCCGAGGTACAAGCAAGTGCTAGCATTTTAATGAGCTCCTGGCTATGCACTGCCATGCATTTATTTGCTTGCTGGAGCTCAGAAATGATACAAGTGCACTAAACCCCTCTGTGTCCATTTCAGCATATTCTGTGATTCTGTAATATATATATATATATTTGGACAATTCTAGCTTATTCTGCCTTCGCTTTCTCAGCCCAGGAGGCCCCCAGCAAGCAACGCTCCGCAGCAGTGGCTTTACACTGCCCAGTCTCTGTGGGTGAGATTTATCCCTCCTCTCCCCATATTCTGACAAAATGTGGCCAAAAGCTGGTTGCTGAAGCGCTCTGCAGTGCTACCCCTGCCTTGCCTCCTTGGGGCAGCATTGTCCTTGCCACCCCGAGCTGTGACAGACCCCTTCCGACACCCCACTGCGGGGGAATGTCCTTCCCAGAGGGAAACATTACAACAGTTTTCTGAAATAACAGTCATTATCTTCCCACTCATCCCTCCCCCCCCCCGCTCCTTTTCCCCTGCTTCTTTTTCCCTTTAAAGATCATCAATCATTATTTTAGCCTTAGAAAAATCAAACCCATCTGTCTTCCAGGCTCCTGAGCACACGCTGCGATAGCTTGTGTTCCTCAGCCTGGTCCTCCTGTGACAGAGGGGTGGGGGATCCATGGAGGAGACCAAAGCTCTGGGCAATGAGGCAACGTCTCCTTGCCTCTGGCCACCACACAGCTCGCGGGGACCCTCCTGGGGAAGTCACTATGTGTATGTCTGCATCTCAATTCCGAGTGGGATGGATTTGTTTCAAGCAGCTGGTGGGATGCCATGCACACAGATAGGAGTGTTCAGAGCTCCTGGAGCAAGGAAATCAGGCCAGTGGAAACCCTCCAGCTGCTTGCCTGCCAGAAGTCACCGACTGCTAATTTCGGGGTGTTCTGGCATCTCCTGCCCATTGGGACATTTCCCTTCCTAGCCACAGCAGAGGCTGACACCTCCAAAGATCTTCAGGAAACCAGAAATACAACCCTCACCCCATCTGACATCCAGGGTGCAGCCCAGCCACAAGAGTACACACCAAATCCTATCACCTAACCCAATCCCAAAACCCCAACCCAGCTGCGACCACAACACACGAAGCATCCCAGTCCCAGCAGAGGGACAAGGGCTGGTGCCGGCCAAGCCCTCAAGAATGCCTCTGAAAAAGCCAACACTGGAGAAAACAGGGCTTTTATCACCCAAAGCACTTCTTCCCCATGCAGGCAGAGACTTCCAGCCCAGCTCGGTGCTTCCTGAGCTATTCCACTTGCTTTTAAATTCGACCACTTGCCCACATGGTGCAAACCCCCTTTGCAGCACTGAAAGCAAAGGTAGATGGGTGGTGGCTCCCGCTCACTACCAGTACCAACCCCAACAGCCTTTGCCACCCTTTCCTCCTCTCCCCTCCTCAAATCCCATTTTAAACACAGGGGTTTTTACCTGAATAATTGAGATAAATCCAAAACCACAGGTTCCTTGGAAGGGGGGTTTGCTGTTGAGCTCAGGGGGCTTCTGCTTCCAACCACAACGTGCATAAGGAGTCTCTCCTGCTCCAGGGAGCCAGCAAAATTTTAAAAGGATTAGAAGAGACTGGTTTCCTCCTCATCTCCCTCCCTGGTGTGTGCATCTCTGCCATAATTAGCTAGGTGCCTCACAAGGCAGGGACGGATGAGTTTTTATTTTTCCATGAACAATTGTCTGTCAGAAAAATGCAGATTTGATGAAGCTTAAGTGCTTTGTGGGATTCCATCAATTACATCTCAAAACTCATTGGGAAATTAGGAGAGCATTTAATTTTGACAAGGTTGAAATGTTTTGGTTTCCTTTGCCTAATTTTGTTTTTGTTGCAGGCTGTACACCGGGATAAAGCAATATAAAACATAAAGCTCCAGATGATAATGTTGGAATTAAACGTTTCCTCCGCTTTCGTAGAAGGGAAATGTTTTGAACCAAAATATTCTGGAATTTTCACATACGTGAGGGATTTCTGCCCAGCATTTTGTTCTGGGCTGAAAGTGCCAAATGTGTCACTTCCCCACAAGAAAAATTCTCAGCATCACAGACATCATTTCAAAGCATCTCCTGGTGGTCCTCAAGCCACCCCTGGGTGAAAGGCTGGAAGGAAGAGACCACAGCAGCAGCACCTGCCACGATCCTTCATTTCTAATCCCATTTCTCCCCGAAACGGTTACATTCCTAAATTAAGCCACTTCTCTGCCCTGCTCCTCAGCAGCTGAGGAACAGCCCAGCATTCTGATGTGGAAGAGAGCAAGAGAAGGATTAGCTCCACACAGGCTGTGCTAAGGCTTATACACCTCTGTGGACCATGCCAAATTTCTCTTCCTTCTGTGTCTAAAAAAGGCTGGGACCAACACAGCACTGGTGTCACCGTGGGCCACAACTTCATTAAGCGACTCTCTGGTAGATGCTCTTCCTGCTGAGCCAGGCAAACTCCCTCCTGCCTGGCGGGCTGACCCCATCATCGCGGGAAGGAACTGCTCACATCCTCCTTGGAGGTAAACTATACTTTTTTCTCACTCAAATTAGAAATAAATCTCTGCCAGAGGAACCTGAGCCTGTGAGAGAGGAGATCAGCAGGATTTCATATCTGTGCAGAATGGCAGCACCCACCTGGGGGTGGACTCTCCTACCTCCTGCCAGCACCTCTCCCAGGGTGGGATGAATCCAGGAGCACAGCCACGCTATGAGCCCTGCAACAGCCTTGGCCTCCGTGGCACTCTTATCTGACTTAAAGAACTAACTCACCAACACCTGCAGGCACCACAGATGTTGCAGAACCATCAGACCACACCACCTGCCCTAGAAAAGCCACTCATGCCACAAGAAAACAAGAGGCTAGTTCTGTCACTGCCTTGGCACGGGACCCCGAGCTGCCTTCCTCACCCCCAGCTGGGCAGCTCCTGCCCTCCTGCTTCTCCAGGTCGTCCTCACAGTGATGAGACCCTATCCTGGGAGGCAACACAGGGCTCAGACACACACCTTCACTGCACACCTGTACCTGCTGCTGCCTCCTCCCACAGTGATGCCGAGGACACTCAACATGCACCAGGAGAGAACCGATCACCTCCTCGCCCAGCTCATGTGCTAAGGCCAAAGCTTCCTTTCCTCAGGGAAGAAAAACCTTCACCCCTCTTATTTTCCTAGGGTTTATAAGCCTTTCCAGGCTTATAAATGCACAAGGCCATGGGGCAGCAGATGCAAGTGACCTCCCCCTTCTCTTTGGGTGGACAACAAGACTGGCAACCAGCGAGCAAAGCCAAGCTGAGAGACAGGTAGGGAAACCTGAATTTAAGCCACGATACAGGTGTTTCCTTCAGTCTCTCAGGGCCAATTCTCACATTTTCATCTCAAATTACAAATCACCAACACATGAATGTCAAGCACTTTCCTTCCTTCTGCATCCTCCCTCGGGACTGTGCAGCTACCACCGTGCCAGTAAAAGGGATCAACAACACACAGTCCTTTGCAGGCAACAATCTCACTTATTCCTCCAACACAGTTTCTCCTGGTTTGCTGTGATCCCTGCAAGACTGTATGGAACAGACACTGGACTTGCAGAGCTACCAGATTCAGAGAAGCTCACTGGGATTTTATTTTCATGGGAAATGCCCACAGCTTCCACAGATCCAAGAGAAATTCTAGGATGCAACAACGAAAAGCAGCATGGAAATAGGTTTTGTAGAGCTTGGGGATTGTTTGGTTATGTCAGGGCTCAATGGCAAGGCGCCAGTTATCGATGCCAACGTCTTACCAAGGTTGCCACTCACACTTCTGCAACCTGGTCTAGTGGGTGGCATCCCTGCCCATGGTGTGTGTAGGGGTTAGAACTAAATGATCTTTAAAGTCCTTTCCAACCCAAACTACTCTATGATTCTATGATTAAAATTACTCAAATAAAAGGCCTCCGACAGGAAAAGAACTGCAGAAACCCTTTATGCACTCATGCCATCTACTGGGTACATGTAAAACTAACAGATAACCGTGAGATGAAGGGGGAAAAGGGTCCCATGGGAAGTGAGGGATGGCAGCAGGGGAGCTGCCACCCCTCCCAGTGGGGACCTCCTTGCAGAGCCTGTGGGGTCTTCCCAGTGATGCCTTGAACGCAGGATTTTAAGAGAGAAAAGCAATGTCCTGCTTTCTCTTTCCTCAGCCCAAGAGACTTCCCTCAGCCAGATGAGCTGCGAGCAATCCGCCCTCGACATTTCAACCGAGACCTTTTAAGGCCAAACAATTAGGTAATGGCAGAGCCCACGCCACTAAAAACCCGGAGATAAATGCATCCCAGTCCTCGCAGAATTACTGGAAGCTGTATTAAGGGCATGAAGGAACTGGTAACAGATGATGATTATATATAAAAGGAGTAAGAAATCTTGGAGATTTGTGCTGCTCCCTGGTTGAGCCGCTCGGCTCCAGCTCTGTGGTGTATTAATTGCTTACAAGGCTGCATGTATATTTTATGCTCAGTACCTGTCTGGAACATTTGTTGGATTTAGCCTTGATTGATGAACCACTGATTATATACTTCTGTGGTCCTCAGCAAATTAATAAACTGTTGACTGGTAAAGATTAACAACATGTCATGATTTGTGAAACTGCGTCCAGAGTAAAGCTGGAGCAAACCTAGTGCTAAAATTAGTACGCAAATGCTCCCTGAACTCTATAAAAAGGGGAGAGCTTAATTAAATTACATCCCGATATTGCCCATAGCACTTACCAAATTGGCAAATTGAGTTCACAGCAGTTCAGCTTCAAAACTAACTGACATCCCTGCAAATTTTCAGTGCATGACCCCACCCCTGCTCACACTGGAAGCCCAGCTCACACCCAGCAGGCCCCGGAGCAGGACTGGGATGAGGAGGGGATGTATTGCCCAGTGCAGGGACAATGCAGAAGGTGCCACAACCTCACAGACCAGGGCTGCAGAGAGCTCTGAGACTCCAATCCCATCCCCTGAAACCTCACTCAGTGCCCTGAGCATGAGCCAGGGCTGGGGCCAGTGCTGCCAGCCCCCCTGTTAGGCTTTTCCCCGGACAATAGCCATGGAGCACAGTCAAAAACATGGGAGAGTGCTCTCCAGGCTCTTTGCTGGGGGACCTATCAGCAGGTGATGAGTGTAAAATGCTGGACTGGCTTGGGAGAGCTGGATGGAGCACTGTGCCCCTGTGTCAATCTGACGGGGAGCAGGGGGACAGGGAATGGAGGTGGGATGCAGCAGCCACCCCCACACTCCCTCTGGGAGCTCAGCTCTGCTGTCCTCCAGCTGGGGCTGGAGAGCTGGGAGGGCTTACTCCATGACTGGGAGCTGTGGAAAAGGGCAGAGCAGACTCATCCTCCTGCAATAGGGAGGAAAAGGGGTGAAGAGTAGAGCAGGGAGAGATGGGAATCTCCACAGCCATCTCCTGTCTCATGGGATGCACGGACCCAAGAGCCTGGTGTGATGTGCAGGATGGGGGTTCCTGTGGTCCCCGTGTGTCACCTGCCACCCACAGCTTCCAGAGAGTGGATGCACTCCAGGAGAATGCTCCTGCTGCTCCTCTTTTCTCCCTGCCCTGTACACAGTCCATTGTCTTTGCACACAGCCTCAAGTCAGGCATTACAATGGGGGGATATTTTCCTGGAGTGACACAGTTTTCCATTTTTGCCTCTCTGCACGCCAGTGTGGCGAGCACTAAGCCTGTAATTTATTGACAATTTCTATCTTAATATATCCTGACTTTTTAAAAGAGGCATCTCTTCGCAGCAGCACGGGGCGATCAGAGCCCCAGTTGCTTCTGACAGTGCCTGGGAAGCACGTTGGCACTCAGAGCAACACAAAAAAAGGGGGAAAACGCCCCAACAGACTAGAAAGGCAGCTGCTCCCTGGAAAAGGGGACACAAAAAAACCAAAATAATGACAATGGGAAAAGAAAGGAGGAAAGGCAGAGGAGTGGGAATGGGGAGATGGCACCAGGCGTTGCTGGTGACACATCAGGCTGTCGTGCTAAATGGCCTTAACAAGCAACCGGAGAAGGGGATAATGAAAACGCCTCCCCCCGGGACAGCACGGCTCCAGCCTGACCTTTCCCAGCTGCCGTGTACAAACATCTTCAATAAATAAAGAGACACTTAACTCCTGCCTCTGCTGAGATGGGAGGGATGGGGTGATGGGGCTCTGCCTGCAGTGAGACGAGGGGAAGGGACAGAGGGTTTTCAGGGAGTTTTGGAGCAGCAGGCACGTGTCTGAGGGGTTGGCAGGGTGGGTGACAGTTCTTGACCTCCTCGGGGGTCACCACTGCTGCCTGGCAGGCAGGGACTCCTACAAGAGACAGAGGAAAAGGGATGCTCCAGGTTTCCCCCACTTCCCGAGGCTCTACCCTGTGTCTCTGTATGTCACACCAGACTCACACAGAGCTTCACTCCCAGGGAAGAGGTGACTTTGCTGTCAAGGTGAGATGGGTTAGAGCTGGGCGAGGCGCTGAGCTCTGCTGCTCCCACCTGGAAGCACAGCAAAACCTCTCTGTGCAAGAGTGGCTGGGAACACCTCCCAACTCCCTGGAGGTTCGAGGCCAGACTGGGCAGGGCTCTGAGAAACCTGGTCTAGTGGAAGGTGTCCCTGCCTATGGCAGGGGGTTTGTAACAAGATGATTTTTAAGGTCCCTTCCAACCCAAACAATTCTAGGATTCCATGACTCAGAGTCTCTGCTCAAAACTAATAGTTTAGGGTCTAGGAGGTCTTTTGGAGGGAAGACTGCAAAACCTGCGACTCAGCAGATTGTCTGGCAAGACATGAGCATGTTCAGAAACAAATCAAACCTCTGAGAGTGTCAGAGAGGCCCAGAGAGGGAGAGGATGCGGGGGATGCTTCATCTTTCTTCCACACTGGGAAGCACATGGCAGGAGAAGAAGCAAGACAGCTCCTCACCCATGCTTCTAGACAAGCAGGAAAACAACCATCAGCTTCAAGCATTTTTCTTTTGCTCATCTGAGCCCCTGGGCTGCTTCCCCGAGGTTCCAAAGGGATTTGTGATTCACTATGAAGGCCCCAGCGGTGGGGGAAGTCCACCAACAGCACACACATTCCCCTGGCCACATCCCCAAAAGGGAGCAGGCCGTATCCCCCTCTGGCTTGTCCCTGGGGCCCAGCAGGCCCAGTACCTACCACACAGCCCGTCGAGTCCACCTTGCGATCCGAAACACACTTGAAGTTGCGGGTGCAGCCACCGTTGTTGCGGGAACAGTCTCGGACCGGCCCGAAGGAGGAGAGCAAGTCATTGATGGTTTCGAAGTAGGTGGACAGCATCGCTTCTTCCCTTGGAGAGAAAAGGCACCGTTAGGGCTGGCAGGGAGCTGGAGCACATGGCAGGGGCAGGGCCATCCACAGAGAGAGGCTCTGGCAAAATCCCGGCACTTTGATTAGTGAAATTGAGCCAAAGGAAGCTTCCCAAGAAAATTAGAGCTTTGTGATTATGATATATAATAAATTTGCTGCATAACTCTGACGTCCTTCAGAGAATCAAGCAGTTATGGGGTTTCAAGGATACTATCTATCAGTTTTATGCAAACTAGCAACTGGGAGATACTTTATTAGTAGCCTGGAGCTGTGTGTGAATCCAGCCCTACACCAGACAACAGCAAATCCAAAACCATAAAACTCTTCCTGAGCTGGGCCAAGCTTCCCCAAGCATCCAAACCCCATCCATCATCCAGGGACACTGTCAAAGCTGGGTAGACACGTGAAACTTGGCTTCATGCGTGCTGGGATGTGGATGTGGAGGCTCATCTCTGTGCTTTGTTCCAGGGGATGCAGCGCACAGCTCTGCTGCTCTGCTCCAGCCCCTGATGTGCAAAGCCCCAGGCACTACCGTACCATGACACCCCTCTCTTAAGCAAGCAAGAAGCATAAATGCCTAGGAATAATTCCATGGCCATGTGAAGCCTTGTGAAGCTCCCAGCCCTGCCTCTCCGAGCTGCACACACAGCAGATTTTGTCTGTGACAAAGCATTCAGGCACTTTGCCTTCTGCCGGGTTCCTGCAAAAGGAACACAGATGCTTGTCAAGAGCTTTAAGCATCTCCAAGATATTTTTCATCTTCAAAGCACGGTTTATATATTAACCAATACCTGCAACCCATCCTGGGCAACAGACTCTGTCATCCTCTCACTGACACGAGAGAGACAAAGTGATGTACCCAAGGTCACAGAGCAAGTCACTGATGGTGACTGACTTGACCTGCACAGGCTGTTTATTAGATCTTTACACACAGGAGGCTGCAAATAAACACTGACCCCTCTGACCTTAAAATACTCCCCGAGGCAACGCTGGGAGTTATTCCCCTTGAGCATCTCCTCTGCTCCCATCAGCACAATGACTCAATGCCCGGCGCTAATCTCCCNGGGGGGGGGGGGGGAGGTTAATTTGAAAACCGTCTGCTTGGCAATGAAACAGTGCTGGAGGAATATTCATCAGCCCTCGAGGGCTGTCTGGAAGCAGCCCTGTGTTATCTATCAGCAGAGGGCCCCTGAGCTCACACACCGTCACACTCACACACACAGCCCTGCCAACACCAAACGCTGGGAAAAATCATGAGTCAGGCATTAAAAAAGAATATAATGAAATTGGCACCAAAATGATGAGATTTTAAAAATAAATCAATTGCTGGGTGAGTTTGTTGCTTGTTTTTTGGTTTTTGCTGGTTTTTTTTCCCTTCCCTAAACTTGCCTTCTGCTTTCTGCTCTTTTTAGAGCCTTTAGGGTATAAGTGAGCTTTTCCCTGCAAGCTTGAGGGCTAGAAACTCCTCAGAGAGCAAACTCAAAGAAATAAAGCCCTAACACAGTACTGAAGTCATGATTTTGCAGATTCCGGATTTCAAGGGAATCACAGGATTCCAGAAGTTGGGACTTTCAACAAGGAAAACACCATAAAACCAGCAAGAAACAGTAAATTGGCACACACCCATTTGGAAGGAGGCAGTGGGCAGCTTCTCCCCTGCCATGGGTGAGGTTGGAGTTACCCCAGCATCGGGGCAGCTCCGTGCCCACCACGGTGCCACTGGCTGCATCACTGCAAATTCACGTCTGTGCTGCCCACTGTCACCCCAATTAATGCTTCCCAATTAACTTTTCCCTCCTAATGATCATGCCTCTGATATTCCCCCTCTCTTGGCCCATCTCCTAGATTTTCCAGCATATTTGGAGCTGAATCTCCCTCTGTCCTTTCTTGGTCATGTTTCAAATATCTTTAGAGGCCGTTTTCTATTAGCACTCTGTTCCCACCAGGATCTGCAGTTCCTCTGAAGTGAGGGAGTGAGAAAGGCAGAATATATTAGATCAGGGCACGTAATTCTGCTGGAGAGATGGGGGGTGGGGGGAGGGAGGGCATATTATTTACTAACAAAAAACACTGTTTATTAATGCAGGGGAAAATTATTTTTAAAAAACCAAAACCAACAAACCATGACAACTTCTCCACCACCCTCCCCGAAAGCTCAGCCCCACCTGGCTCTCTCAAGGGGTTTCTCATCGTGGGTGGACCACGAAGAGAACGGTGCTCTCACCCTCCCTCCATTTGGCCACAAAACAACCCTCCTGCCGCTCCCGTGTCCTTGGAAGGAGGAGGTGAGGAGCTGCAGCTGCTTTGGGTGGTGGAAAGGAGACCCTGGGCTGGGTGCTTGGATGGGGTTGCTCCCGAGAGCCGTAGTGCTGCCAGGAGATGCCGGCTCATCCCACACAGCGCCGTGCTCCTGGGCTGGGGCTGGCAGGGGCAGCTCATCGCGCTTTAATTAAAACTTGGAAGCACAAACCGACCTTCTGCCCTCGGGAGGGCTGAGGACGAGAACAGGAAACCCATTCTCCGAAATCACGCCTGGCATAATGGATGACCCCCAACAAAGCACGGACAGGGGCTGCCGAGCTGGAATGAGCCATTAAGAGTATTAAAATATTAACCTCGCTGGATGGTTGGACAGCAGAGCCAGAGGGAAGTGTCTGAGTGTCACCTGTGAGAGGAGTGGGGTGACGGCGCTGCCAGCAGATGGAGGGAGGCTGATCAGCAGGATCGTTTTTGTGGTGGTTGGCGTTGGATTAGAGGAGCATCCCTTCAACACGGAGCCCTGATGGGGATGTCAGCACATGAGAGGCTTGCTCTGAGCATCTGGGAGCAAACTTTGCTTTTGTCTGCCTCTGGAGGGGCTGGAGGAGCCAGGCCCACTGCAGGCAGGCGCTGTCAAGCCCTTGGCACTGTAGCCTCAGCGGCTCCTTTTAATTTTGGGAGTGAAGCGCAATCATTAATTACCCCCTTCCTGCAGTGACACGTGGCACGGAGCAGATGACTTTCCACACGTGCAGCTCCGGCAGTGACCCCTGCCTGTCCCTCCCTGCCTGCTGTATGGGACTCCTGCTCTCAAATCCCAGAGCCAGCCCTGGAGAGAAGGCAGTGCCGACAAGGCAGGGGACACTTGAGGAGCGATGGCAGCATCTGGGCACCACGGGACGGAGCCCGCTGGGGACAGCCATCCCCACCATGGCCCGGGTGCCAGATCAGACCAGCCCTGATGGATGAATCACTTTCCCTGCAGCAACAAGCTGCCTGCAAAAGAACAGCTCTCTCCTCTTGTTCTCCATCTATCCGTGTTGGATTTCACTGACTAAGCCCTGGATCCGTTGTGACAAGGCAGGAAGGAGGAGATGAGCTCCGCAGTCACTCTGTGCCCAGGGCACACCAGGGAGCTGGGGGAAGCTGCCGGTGGCCCCAGCTGGACCCAGGTGTCATAACCACAGGGAGCAGGCAGAGCTCAGCACCTGGTGTGCTGAGAGGATGGGGCAATACCTCACCACCCTGAAGCAGATGCCAGGTCTCGTCAAAAAGGGTATTTTGGAGTGAGTGACCTAATTTCTGATGCCAGATTCTGTCCACAAGCACATGCACATCTATGAACACATGCATATTCTCTTTCTTTAACTCTCCAGGCCTCCCAAAGATGCAGACAGACACCGAAATGATAGTTATAAATAAAACACACTGCCCCCTACACCAGAACCCACTGATTACACACCGAATAAACTCCCATTTTCTATCAACTTCTCATTCCACAAATGTCCAGCATGGTGCAAGCACAGCAGGGCTCCATCCCTGACCCTGCACAGCTGCAGACCAAGGCACCTATCCTCACCCAGCCCTGTGCCACCTCCCATCACCCACACTTGCCTTGATTCTCTCAAAAACACTTTTCTCCACCCTCCCTCTTTGTTCCAGGTCTCATTAATGAAGCACATTCACTGATAAATTCCACTGGGGGTTATTTATTCATGAAATACCAACACCACGCAATTCTCAAAGCCTCCTAAGCACTCATCTCAGAGTAAGCTCTGGAGCTTTGCAGTGGCTCTTCTCTCCAGCTCATCCTGAAGGGGATTAGTGGGTGTTATCCAACTCCACTGCCCCTTTTTATTGCCTGCTAATGGTTAAAGGCTTCAGTGTCTTACAAAGTTCACCATCACTGAGAAAGACACAGAAAAGGATGTGAGCTGGGGACTAAGCCAGTGCCATCTGCTCCCTGAGCTGGGTTTGGAGAGGGATCAGGGTGGGAATTTGAGGTTCATGAGTTTCTAGAGGCAAGGCCTACTACCAGCAAAGGGCATGATGAAGCTGTGTCACCTGTAGAGCCTTCACCTACTGCAGAGCCACCCCTTCCTCAGGGGGTTTTCCCTCTCAGGACCCCCTGTGTCGCACAAACATTAATTTATACCCACAGCTTCTGTAAACTGGGGATTATTTTTCTCACATTTAACAAAGGCAGCCAAGGCAAAAAGAGCTCAAGATGAAAAGTGCTCACCGCTGCTGGATGGCCAACTGGAGATGTTTTCCAAGTTATTTTTAGTACTTTTAGCACTTCCCACACTCACATAACAATTCCAGCTGGGTCTGATTGCACCACAGGCTCAGCTGTTTCGTACTGAGGGGCCATTCAGTAAACACCCAAATTATGATGAACAAGCAATAAAGGATCACCTGAGAAAAGTGGTCCCCAATTTAAAGGCAACAGATTATGTTTTTTTCTGGGATTTAAACCCTTTTCATTGTTATTCTGCCTGCAGCAAGAGACCATTCTACAGCCCTCTCCTGCCCCCACTACACCATTTGATCATCAAATCACAGAATGGTTTGGGTTGGAAGGGGCCTTATAAATCATCTCATTCCACCCTCTGCCATGGGCAGGGACACCTTCCACTCTTCCAGGTTGCTCCAAGCCTCATCCAACCTGGCCTTGAGCACTTCTGGGGATGAGGCAGCCACAGCTTCTCCGGGCAACCTGTGCCAGGGCCTCCCCACCCTCACAGGGAAGAATTTCTTCCTAATATCCACATCTGTGGTGAATGCAGCAGCCATCTCCTGCAGCACTGAACCATGAACCAAGCAAGTCCACCCTCACACTGACCAAGCTGGGATGCTCCGGAAAAAGTTAATCTCCAGCCCCAGCACTGAAGGACTTCATGAGGTGGTGGCATCTTCTTATTAAGGGATTTCACAGTCTGAAACTTTGGCTCTGAAACTGAAGCTCCCATCTTCAGCCAGCCTTCCTAGTGCAGTCCCTGCGGACTGTGTGTGCGCGCAACAGATTTATTATTTTATGTAGGAAAAAAAAAGAGATTTTCTGCCCAGTACACCCGCAGCCACTTTTCAGCCACTGTAATAGTGCTGGAAGGCTTCAAGAAAAACCATCATCCAGGTCCTCAACTGGGAGAAATCATCCTCACTTGAGTGACGCTGGAGAAGGCATTTCAACGGAGCTACGCTGACATTCCACAGCTGATGAGCTGCTTGCTATAAATTTTCCGGGTAGTCTCACTTCTTGTGGCAATACTATCATAAACACTTGCAAAAATGCTCTCCCAAAAACCTTGAGGTTGAAAGTGTGAAAAATTCCCTACCAAGCTTCAGTAATTTGCTGGAGATTCAATAAAACCATCACTCCACCAGAGCGTTTTGAAGCTCAACTCGGCAACCAGAAGGGCCGGGAATTTAATTACAGCAAAGCAAAGCAAAAACAAGCTCACTGGAATAAAAGCCAGCTCGGAAAGCACATCCCGAGGGATGCTGGGGTTCACCAGGACACCCTCCACCTTTTTGCACCCCCCCTCAGAGCCAGCACAGCTCTGCCATACGAAGGACCAGGATGTCATGGATGAGTTAAACAACACAGTGTGAATTCTGAGCATTTTTTCATGTTACAGGGAAGATTGTGGTTGTGGTTTCAACCCTGCACAAGCCAAAGGAAATGCAGGCAGTGCTGGCTCAGTCTCCCAGGCAACCTCAGTGCCAGGAGGGTTAAGAAAAAGCACGTGAGCCTCAACAGGGATGGCAAAGCACGGCCAGTAAAGTGTGCTGGAAATTACATGTGTCAGCACTCACTTCACCATGGCTTGTAATCAATCTCAGGTTCAGAAGGTTGCACTTACTTCAACAGCAAAATGCAGGATGGGAAGGGATGGGATGGTCCAGGGGTTTGGAGCACAGCAAGTGCTCTCAGTGGGACAGAAATCCCACACTTAACACCCAGAGACACCAGCCAGGAGGAGAAACAGCACTGCCAAGCATCGTGTGCCACCTGACCACCCCAGAAACTCTGAGGGGCACTGCAAAGCTGGTGAGACACCAAGGCCCATCAAGTATCCCACAAACAGAGCCACGGCCACACAGCACGGGCACTCACTGGTCTGTGCACACAGAAAAGGTGTAATAAAGCCAATTACAAAGGTTGCAATGTCACATACTCAAAACTTAAGAAAATGTGAGAATTAAGGTTGCCGGGGCAACCTGGTAATTATGCCTTTGATGAAGGTGTTGACTCCAAGACCACATACAACAGGGTTATCTGAAGGATTTATCTCTCCCCAGATGCCAAAGGTGATGGTGCCAGGCTGCAGCCAGGTGCCCCTGGATGCCTGAAACAGTCCACAGCTCAGTTTAGGCATCCCCAAACCCACCTCTGGGTACCTACAAACACCTACAGCTTCTCAGCTCCCTACAAACAACTTCACCTGCAGCTTCTCAGCATCTTGTTTTCTCTTCCTTGGAGGACACATAGCTCCTACTTTATTGTACTCGATCCAGGCACTGTTCTGCATGCACAATTACTCAGCTCCTCACAGCTTGCTTATGCTTTGCTCAACTCCAAGAAGCAGCAGTATTTCACAACAAATAAAGTGATTAAGTTCCCAATCTCCCTGTTATCATCCCCATTTTACAGACCGGGAGCCAAGGCACAGGCACAGTGATGTAAAAAAACATCCACTACCTTACATGCACCAAATCTGAGACACTTATACGTGATTTTTCAGAGTGCTTAGCATTAAATGACACTTTCCCTGCTCAAAGCACAGCTCTCATTGACTTCGCTCGAAGTTTTTACAGCTTCACATTAATGCAGATCATTCCCAGAGCAGGTTCATCGGCTGTGCTGAGCAAGGCAAAGGTGAATAACTCGGATATGATCGTGCCATTAAAGATGATTCCATAATGCACATGCACAGAGGGGCTGCCTGAAGGCTGCAGAGCAAACCCACCCCGGCACCTCCCAGCTCTGGAGTTTTGCAAAACTTCATAATGTTTGCTGAAGAGGAGCCTAATGGGGGTTTTATTCTGGGCAGGGAGGAAGGGGAAGGTGTTCAGTGTGGAAAAAGAGGACATTTTCCAGCAGCAGCAGCTGCAGGACTCAGCATCGCTCAGCCTTTGGTGGGCAGAGCTTTCCCTGGGGCAAAATCACTCCTACCTGTCTGCTCACTGCTCTCTCCCCCTCTTGTCCCAGCGTAGCACTTTCTTCTCCCCTATCCTCCCCGTTCCCCTTCCCTGCCAGACCCAAACTCAGTGTTTTTGGCCAGCTGCTGTCTCCCTCACCAGTGGTTTGGAGCAGGGATGTTCATCTGTGCTTGGGCACGGACAATTGCTGCTGGCTCTCGCTGTTACAATCAAACAAGACTTCACGCTGTGTGCAGCGATTCAAGCTTTTCAAAAGCACTTTGGAGCTGGCCAAATTAAGGGGGTTCTTTGCCCATAAAAGAGAGGCCCTCCACAAAACCTCTGCCTCAAGCCCCTGCAAGACTTTTGCCTGGGGGAGAAAAAGAAATCTTAGAAAAACAAGCAAAAGCCCAGACAGAAGGTCTGAGATCTCTCATGCTAAATTATTAAAGGCTGAAAACATCATGAGATGGGTCAGACCACCTCAGTACCAGACAGTGATTGCAGCCCTGTCTGGGCTGGTTCAAACACAACGTAGAGTCACATAGATTCTCTGTGGCTAGAAAAATACGCTAAAAAAATGGCAATAAAATGCTATGAATCTCACTGCTGTGACGGGCTCTGGGCATCTCATCATCACCTCACCTGTACCCGCTCCCAACACAGACACAATCACCCATCAGAGGGGAACTGAGCATCCACCCACCTTCCCCTTGTCTTTGCCCTCCCAAGTAATCAGCCACCAGCAAAACAAGATTTCAGGTCCTCCTTGTTCAGCATCCCAAAGAGATGAGATGAAGGGTTTTCCCATTTAAAACAGACATATAATCTAGCCTAAGTGAAAGTTTGGCTGTGGCAGTTTCTATCTCTCTATGCTACTTTCCTGGCTTAGAAATTGGGAATTCTTTTTGCTGGTGGGAACTCAGGAGGGGACGGGGGAGGTGAAAGGATCCCAGACCACATGCTGGCTCCATCCCCTGCTCCTGTGCCCTGTGGCTGCCCAGTCTCCCACCCCTACAGAAGTAGGTGTCTTACAGTGCCCCTGGGTGCTGGGGATGGACCTGGTACAGGGTTTGGCATGGGGGGCTTTGGTCATCCTGAGAATTTTGCAATGGCAAGCTGGAAAAGGTCAGCTTGGGGCTCAGGCTTCAGCCTCTGCTTAGGCACAAATGAGTCACTGGGGTTTTTCCTTCCCTTTCGCAGCCTTCCAGGGCATTTTGGGCAAGTTTTCCTTTCTAATGAGTTCTTCTAGATCTGACTTTGGAGCAATTCATGAGGGTCATCTGGAAAAGCTGTATTTTGCATGGAGACTGGGAGAGCGGGAGGGTCACCCTTTAGCCCACTGTTTGCCTGTGTCCAGGCACCAGGACCAGCCACAGCCCATTCTCAACCCCTCTCACTGCCCAGCGACTGGGGGGGCTTCCAATGCACAAATAAAGTGCCAGGATGTGGTGATGATAAGCACTTCAGGAACACTGACAGAATTAGATCAGATAAATAGGAAACAGCCAGGGCTGCCGGATCAGATATCCATGCCCTGATTTTTCACAGATGTTCTATCGATCTGCTCGGAACAGACAGTGTCGAGTTCCTCGGAAACTGGGTGCCACGGATCAGCCATCTCTGCACAGGGACAAGCATTGGGACTGCAGATCCCGATGGGATGCTGTCTGCAGGCAGGACAGCCCATGGAGGAGCCAGCCCCTGTGGACCACAGCAGCTCAGCCTCCTAATATAGCTCCAGGAGCAACATCAGGCTCTGCAATAAAGCTCCATCCAGCTGAACTCCCGCTGAGAGCCACATTCCTGAGTGACCTTCACCAACCTCTCTGCATCCCAGGGATCATCAGATCCCAGCCTGGGGAGCTGGGTATGTTGCTCCCAGCCATGGTACTGGGTGAAGAAGCATCCCAGGTCATGGCAGTACTTATGGCTTCACAGAGAGGTGAGAGCCCATCAGAAACAAAATTAGGAGCTTTTCTGAGAAACAAACCCATGAGCTGCATTTTAGAAAACATCACACACCTGGGTCACTTACTAGGGATGCATTTATGCATATGTATACATAAATGCATAGTTTTGCTGCTATATATAGCACCTTCCATCAGCAACACTCACTGGCTTCAAGAAAGCCAGGTGAATGTCCACAGACAGAGGAACTGAGGCACAACCAGATTATTTACAGCCCATTTCCAGAAGTACTCTTTGAAGTTAGAATCCAATTAATTTTATACCTGGGGAGAGATTTGCATAGGGATTTTCCATCCATATGGGCAGGTTTTTCAAAAGGACTCGGCACTTATCTAGGCACCCAGTGCAGACCATGTTCTCCAAGGTGCCCAGCATCCATTAGCAGCGACTTGGAGTACAGCTCGATATGTCACCAGGGCAGCACTCTCCTTTGTAAGCCAACAGTCACCAAGACCTTCTGAAGACATCACCTCCATGGTTCTGGTCTCCAAAGGTGAGGAAAACCCCAACCTGCTGCTGCCTTTGATAGAGACCCATCTCACCCCTGTGTGGAGATGTGGGAACCTCAGAGCAAAGAATTTCCTACCATGGAGAAAAAGAAGGGTTTCTGCTGGTTTAAATCCCTGAGCAAGCTCAGCCCAGGATCGGAGAGACACCACCACTGGCACAGGGGAAGTGATGGGCATCAGTGGCTGGGGAAGACCCGGACCACATCTCACGAGATCACCTTGGCTATGACCTAAAACTGCACCCACCCTGCCAGAAGGGTTTGCCTTCTACCTCCCCTGCAAAGATGTGCCGCTGTGGTGCAGGTGCTGCCTGGACAGATTTCAAACAGCCACACACTGTGCCCAGCCTGCAAACGCTTTGGGGCAGAGGCTGTATTTTTCCCTGCACTTGCCCTTCCACACTCTTCAGTGAACCCTTCCTGATCTGTAGTGTCACAAATACCCTGTGAGAGAGGTGAACCTGCCTATTCCCATCCCACATCCCACCCCCAGCACAAACAAGACCGTGGAGCCCTCGGCACGGTGCCTGAAAACTCTGATCCAGGCAACGGCTGCAAAGCATCACCTTCGGACTTCTGAGGAAAACACAGAGCTCCAAATGCACATGAAAGCCCCAGAGGCCAACGTTTCCCAAACAAACAGCCCTCATCAGGAGGGTACTGGCAGCCCTGGCTGCAGCATGTAATGAGCTGACCCGCAGGCTTCCTCCTGGCTCTCCAGCTCGTGGGGTAATTGCTGCACATTTTTAGCCTTGCCTGCAGCCATATCATATAGTGAAGGCTGCCAAGCTGTGTCCAAGGCCAGGTGTGTTCAGTAAAAAAAGGATAATCAGCATTTAAAAAAAAAAATAAAACAGGAGAAAAATCTGAGGCTGAACTCTGCTGCATCCAGTTTTGTTCTGGCTGAACCAAATTGGCTGCCATCGGAGCAAATGGCAGATGAAGAAAACATTGACTTTCTGCTTGGGTCAATAAACAAGATAAATTGAGTGGGGAGTTGGATGTTGAACAGGGAACATCATCATTTACCAGAGGAAAAGAGAGGGTTAAAGGCAGAGAGGCTGAAGAAGGGCACATGTTGCAGCTCATGTAAGGGTGTTTCACTTGGGAGCTCAGCCTCGGGAGGGAGGGATCGTGCCATCTCCACCAAGGCTTGGGACTATGCTGTGGGACTAGGTATGCTGTGCTTAAAACAGAAGACCCCAGATCCAAATCCTGAGATGAGACATTGGGGGATAGCATTCCTGAAACTGTGGATCTGGGGATGCCAAGGGCATTTTTCCCAGAGCCTGGAGCACAGCCTGCACAGGGCTGACACCTGACTGCTGCTGGTCCAGAGGCAGCCACAGCTGCCTGCACCTAGGTCTGAGAGAGGAAAGATGGGATTCAGTTCATCCATTCCAAACTCACCCAAGATATGCACAGGACCGGTCACTTTGGGCTCCTCCAAACTCACCAGGAGAAATTGGCTCATTTATGGATGATCCCCCTGCCCTAAGGCAGTCAAGGATAGAGAAAGAGCTGATCCGTGCCCCGAGCTCCACTGACCAGATCTCCAATGATTAGAGGAGGCAGCCTCAGGGACTAGCTTAGATACAGACCTAGGCATGACCTAAGCTACTCCTAAGCACAGTCAAATCAGGCCCAGCCCACAGCCCCTGGAACTACATGCAACAGATGCTGCGGAGAGAAGGGGGAACCTGTTATTCGTCTTCCTGAGGAATAGGAAGCATCAGGCAACTAAAACACCACTCGGGAGAGACATCAAAGGCCTTCAGAAGAGCTGTGCAATGGCAGAGGTTGCAAGGGATGCATCAGGGGCCCAATCCCACAGGCAGTGACAGGAGCAGCAGGCAGGTGTGCTTGTGATGGGAGAATCCCTCCCCTCAGGCCAACGAGATCTCAGCCATCAGGTTCGTTTCATCACCACAGTGTGTCATGGTGAAGGATATTAGGTTTGAACCACAATTCACAGCAGTGCAGGATGTGGTGTCGCCATTCCTGCCTGATTAGATCTGTCAGAACCCATCAGCGGGAAGTTTGCCTGGGAACCCTCTCTCCAGCTGCACATTTAGCAACAGGAATTGACGTGAGGAGTTAAAAAGGATAAGAAAGAAAGACAAGAGCAGTGTTTGCACATTGCAGGACCACCCTCCTTCTCCTGCCCATCATACTTCACTCACCACCTTTATTTCAGTGTCTGCCTTAATTAAGAAGACTAAATGGAAAAGCTTCCATGCTAATCCAAGGTCTGCCTCGAGGGCCTGAGGAGGATGCCCAAAATAGAATTTGCTTCCTCTGAAAGACCTCGGAGACAGCCATGCAGAGACATGTCCCTCCATGGTCCCACCACAAATCCCACAAACCACTAGGGAGCAGGGAGCAATGGATGAAGATCTGATGGATGCCAGGAGCATCCTTCAGAGCCCATGGCAGCTGGTGCCTCTGGGCAGAGAGGGGAGCTGTGAGCAGCAGCGGGGCTCTGGGAGGCCAGCCATCGTGTCCAAGGAGAGGTGAGGGTTACCCAAAGCTTCTCCAGCACATGCTCTCCCAAAATACAAGCCAAGACTCCTCTTTGATTACATACACAAGGGCCAAAACATTTATCTTTCAGCCAATAAGCAGCAGCAAAAGCAAACCTCTGCAAATGTGACCCTGGAAAAAGAGTCAAGTTGGAGATTTTGGAGGCAGAGAGGCAAACTTGGGGATTCCTGAGCAGGAAAACAGTCAGTGATTGTACTTGTAGCACTTCACCCAAACAGGCTTCTCCACACCCATTAGCAAAAAGTGGGGATCACCGCAAAGACTGAGCTTAACATGTTTCTCCAAGTTTTTCTCCCAGTGGAAGGAGCACTGCAGAGCTGGAACTCTGCCCGGTCGCTGGCCCGAGGGCAGGGAACTTGCTTTCGGCATTTGGACTAATTCAAATTAGAAAATTCACATTTGACTTCAGCAATATTCACCTCTATCTATCCAAAACCAAACTGGGTGTAAAGAAATGCAAACGACCTCAGAACCCCTGAGGGTCTGCCCTGCCACAGGAGAGCATTCCCAAGAATAAAGCTCCGAGCAGGAGTTGGCATTTTGGGATCGGCTGCAGACTCGGATGGTGAAATACTGTCTGACTGTGGGCAGGCTGCAGGATGTGACAGTGCTCCAGCCTCCTCATCTGTAAAACAGGGACAACAACAGCTACCTGCCTCCCACCGTGCCACACAGTTAATTAATGCTCCTTTGAGTTGTGAAGATTAAAAGCAGCATATAACTGCAAAATAGCAGTTTATTATTATTATGAATGAAGCCTCCACTTGTTCCATCAGTGCCCCTTAAAGCAGTGCTGCTGCAGACACTGTGAATTGCTCCCAGCAGCTCTACTACCGCTGGCATTTGCAGGGGTTTGACTGTAGACTTCCAAGTAAGAGCTTTGAACGTGTGAGGGAAGAAAAAAGAGAGGGAGAACAAATAGAAATTCCACCACATTTTGTGTTTCGCACTTGGAGACGATGCTCCCACCCTCCTGGGGGCTGGAATAAAACAAACTCCAGACAATAGCATCTCTTTCACCTCCTGTTCTCATCTGTGCTTTACCTTCACAGGCTGCCACAGCCCTTTACAGGGAATGTCGGGACCGGTTGTACTGCAAGGGCACAGAAACACCAAACTGGGATCACAAGTCAGCTTTAGGAAGGGATTAAGATATTGACTCTATGCCCCACAGGGATCAGTCCCATCAACAGGCACACCCAGGTGGGAGAGGTTTAGGACAAGAAGCAATGGGAGCAGACCAACGTGCTCAAACTACGCAGGGGCACAGACAGACACTCTATTCCAGCTGTGCCCAGCTGTTGGCAACACCCAAATCGTGTCCTGTTCTCCCAGGTGGCATGGTGGGAGGGACCATATGAGCCCTCCTCACCCATTCCCCCACTCTCGGGCCTCTCTAGCCCCTGCAAACCCTTATTACCCTTATCCAATGCCCTGAGCACCCGAGCTGGTGGAGCAGCTTCCCAAGTGCCCACCACAACCACGGAGCCATTCCCCAGCTTAGTCCCTGTCCTGCTACAGATGGTTTTGAGTTGGTAACACCCAGATTAACATGCAGGAAAAGAAAGTTCAGATCCCGGCTTGAGTACTTCAGGCAAGACCCCTTTTTCTACCTAAGTATTGCTCTTCCTTGCATCTCTTCAGCCTGAGGCAGAAACCCCACCTTTGATGACTCCACAGCACCTGGCACTCTTATTTCCTGACCCTGCAACAGCCTCTCCCGTGCCCTGGCCGTGCAATACTGACCTGGAGGAGCAGCTTGTGGCTCTCCATGCCCCTAGCACTGCTGCTCCCCCTCTCCAGGGCCCTCCAGCACGCCTGGCTGAAGGACTCAGATGCCTGCAGCACACGGTGGCCGTGCCGCTCCCGACAGGCACCTTTCATGTTTAATTCAGCGGCTGGTTTAGTTAATCTATTTTTTAATAATTCATCCCTTCCATCTTAATTTTGGTAGTTGTTGAAAATCCCTAATAAAACATTTAGGGGCTCTTTTACTGGAGCAATGGCATGATTTACTTGGCAGAATCCAGTCTTTGATGTCCTATCTTAATTCCCTCCCTCCCACCGTGCCTCAATCCTGTTTATCGCTGTGCCGGAGGTAAGAGGTTCTCGTCAAGTTTTGTAGCACTTAGAGGCTTGGTCAGTGTTAATAATTCAGCTGCCCCGCTCGGCACAGACAAATCATGTAGCAAACCAGCCTCTTCCTTTTATTAACAACTCCTTCTGCCACCACAGATCCGGGCAAGGGCCGGGATGTGGAGCAGAGGGACCAGGCTGAGCATCCCGACTAACACGGGGCAGAAGCACGAGCAGCACATCACAGGTGTCAACTACATTGTTGGAAGAATATACACCCTTTTATAATGCTTGTATTTCATCCTCTACAGCCCGAATGGGGAAACATGCTGGGTTTTTGCATCTGTAATTGGGGAAGAACAGATGGCGAAGGCACAGTTGGAAGTAATACGGCCATTAAAATAATCTATACGGCTTGTAATTCTCCATCATGTGGAGAAAGAGGAGGGCCTGCCTTCACCCAAGCGCCCACATGGGTTGTGCCCACCCAGGCACAGGATTTTTTTGCGGTTGTTGGCATATTGAGGTGTTCTGGTGGATTTGATGGGTTTTACCATTTCCCTTCTCCTGGGATTCTCCCCTTGAGGAGCAACAGCTGAATCAGAGACGCTTCCACTGGGTGGTTATTCGACTCCCACGTGTCACGTGGGGCACATTTTCTCCCCATGTCACCCAGTTAAAGCAACTGTGTGCTCTAAATCTGTCTTAATGACAGAAGAAGAGCAGTAGAAAGCCCCAAGCACTTCAGGCAGATCAGGAGGTCTCTGCAGTTAAATTTCAAATGGCAATGATGGGAGAAAGGATTATGGAAAAACCCTCCCGTTGATTCATGAAAATTGAAACCTCTGAGGAGAACACACAGGCTGTGCCATGCCCCCTATCACCTACAGATCTTGAGTGTGAGAAAATATAAAACCAGAGTAAGAAAACTGCCCAGCCAATATATGGAAATTCATGCTCTGCATGACGTAGGTCATGGTTTCAGAGACATCTACACCCCTCCAAACACCCCAACCACCACATTCCTTTGGTACCTCTTGATGGGTGAGGTACAAAATGGAGAAAATGTCTGAAATCTGAAAAAAACTACACTGGAAGGTGTAATCCCTTCCCACGCAGACCTAAAGGCCCACATTCCCATCCTGACTCATGGAGGGGAGAAGGAAAGGGAATCGCAGCACCCTGCTTTGCACCAACTCCTCCCTAGGCTGGACACAATGGTTTTCTCAGGCAGAAACCTCTCCATTGGGCTTAAAATCCTCACTGTGATCACGGAAGCGAGTACCTCTCCAAATCCTTACTCTCTGCCTGGAACGCAGGGGAGCCAGCAGGACGTTACCTTGGCAGCTGGTTTTGCTTTATGGAACTGTAAATATATTTTTTAATAGGCTGGCGGCAAGAAAGATGTGTTTCCAGGCTCAACAACATCCAAAATTAACTGCAATTCATTTCAAAAGGGGTTGAAGGGGTGGAGGAAGGGGGAATGCAAGCCTGAAACCCGCAGAATATAAAAGCCTTGAAAGAAATTGCCAAAAATCCCCTGCATAGCTGCCTTCTGGCTCTGGGAAAGAGATTAAAAACCTGAGCAGCGTCAGGCTGAAGCAGACGTCACAGAGGCCACCCCGGGCCATGCTCATGCTCAGATAAGACTCTTCCTTATTATCATTTTCCCAGAGACAACTCAGCCTTTGCCAATGCAAAGCTCTGCCCGGCTCCTCGCGTCTCCTGGCACGATGGGTTCACCTAAATCAAGCAGAGGAGCTGGGAGATGCTGGTGCTCCAGGTGACCAGGGGGTTCCCCCCTCTGCAGGGTCCCTGGGGACCTCTGACCTCAACATCAGCAGCTCACCCTCCTTCAGCACCTCCTCATCCTCCTTGTGCCAGAGCATTCCGCCTGACACGCCTTCGTTAGCCCTGGTGCCGCTCTCCAACACCTAATTTGACTAACCCTTTAGTGACTAATTTAATTACCCCGGCCCACAAACTGACAGACAGCTGTTAAAAATGGTTATTGCATTATTAATACGCTCCAGTAATTTCCCATTAAAACTATACTGTTAATAATTTTTTCCCCTGTATTTCTTCCCTCTTAATTAGTCTATTTAAAACTTTGAAGGAATATTCTCTTTATGGTAAATGGGAGCGTTGAGCAAATTACATTTTTGATTGAATACTTCTGTGATAGGCCAGCAAATAAGACCGTTGAGTTGTTAATTATTGTCAGAGTTTCACACGATGCCTGCTAATGAGGCAGTCAATCTTCCCTGCCATTCCTAGAATATTAATGAAAGCCGTTGGTATTGATTTTGTCACTGGGAAAAGGCAGGAACCCCTCCTCCTTGGGGGGCTCCATGGAGGGCAGGGGGGCTCTGCACTGGGAGGGGACACGGAGGGCACCAGAGACCTTGGGATGGGGTGAGGCAAGGAGGGCTTGAAGCTGGTGGAAGCTCAGGAAGCTCTTGGGTGTGCCAACGGCAACCTGTGCAGCTCATGGACCCAGTGGGAGGGTTGGCACATCCCCACAGGGATCACTCCCATCAACTGGCACAGCCAGGCAGGATGGGTGGCGGCGGGGGGGCAGCTCCTGCCAGACTGGTCCCTATCCCCTCTGTGCCTACCTGTTGACTCTGAACAGTATCAGATTTACCCCTTATCTTTCTGCAATAACATAACTTATTTTGACTTTTTTTTAAGGAAAGGGAAATACTTTGTTTGGACTTCAACAGGTACTTGATAAAGAGATGCAGAGAAATTATGAGCAAAGAGATCGTGGACAAGGATTGACATGAAACTGTGAGATGGTCCCAAGACAGTACAAAATCAGCCTTTGAGTTGTGCAGAAGGATGCACCAGGGAGCTTTCAGTGCTGTTTCTCAAGCCCTTCAGGGACTGACCCTCTTTGATTTTCACACTAGTGCTCCCATTAGAGGATGGAGGAGTTTGGCAGCAAAGTCTGGAAAGTCAGAGCCACCTTCTGCTGCTCTCCCCACCCAGGCTCCCAGTGCCCAGTTCAGAGAGGAAGAGCAATGTGGGACCATGCCTGCTGCCACCCCCAATGCCTTGCAAATAGTGTCTTAGCCCAGCCAGAGGGAATCCTCTGAAAAGAAGAGTTTATCACAGGAGAACTGAGACAGACCGAGACAGCACCACCCCACAGGTTTAGGTGTCTGTGACCGATGTCCTGGCTGCCCCATCAATGCCACCCCCCTGGGTGGGCAGGGAGCTGCACTTTCCCAAGTGAGAGGCTTCAAGGACATATGTACTGCTAAAAGATGTCACATATACCCCTGCTCCAGCCCCCAAAGCAAGGATGAGCACACACAGCCACTGTTCCACTTGAGCCATGAAGGCTATTCATGTAGCAGAGGCCATACACGAGCATGTCCAACTCTGCCTTCGGCATCCGCATCATCTCAGACCTCATCAGCCTCAGGGGACTGAGTTTGCCAGGACTCTGCAGCACCAAGCCCAAGCAGAGCCCTTGATTTCCTAAATAGGTCGCCCAGCACTCGGTGCTGAGTTTATCTCTGTAGCTTTGCTCTGAGGAAGTGCCTCTGTGAGTGAGACCCTGACCCGGAGCCCAGCAGGATCGGTGCTGCACACGGACATGGTGCTGGCCCTGCAAACCAGCTCAGATCCCTCTGAACTGCTCCAGCCCTCCCAGCCCAAACCTCCCCCAGCCCCACTCCCACCGGGAAAGCCAGGACAGACTGGATGAACCTTGCAAAGCTCAGAAAACCTGTTATAGCAGGTGACGTGCTGACACAGGTCACACTGTCACAGCTGCTGCAGAGAGGCCAGAGCTCAGGGACATCACTCCAGCTCCCTGCCTCCAGCACTGAGTCCTCAGCACAGGAACAAGATGGAGCTGCTGGAGAGAGCCCAGAGGAGGCCTCAAAGGTGCTGCGAGGGCTGGAGCCCCTGTGCCCTGAGGAAAGGCTGAGAGAGTTGGGGTTGCTGAGCCAGGAAAAGGCCCCAGGGAGGCCTCAGTGCACCCGGGCAGAATTGAAGGGCCCAGAGGAAAGCTGGGACAGAGTGTTCAGCAGGGCCTGAGGGGAGAGGACAAGGGAGGATGGCTTTAACTGAAGGAGGTCGATTTAGGTTCGATCTAAGGAAGATGTTTTCTTCCAGTGAGGGTGGAGGGGACTGGCACAGGCAGTGCCTGAGAGGCTCCGTCCCTGGGAACATTGAAGGGCAGGTTGGATGGAGCCCTGAGCAACCTGGTGTGGTGGAAGGTTGCTCAGGTTGGAATGAGATGAGCTTTGGGGTCCCTTCCAAGACAAGCCATTCAAGGATTCGATCATTCCCTGGTCCCCATCCCCCGCTGCGGAGCGCTCCCAGAACTCCTGTGACATCACAGCTCCCAGAGTTGTGCCCGTGTTCCATGTGGAACGGCCAGCACCCAGTGACAAGCACAATGCAGCCATTCCCAGGCTGCCATCGTGCCGTTCGGGAGCTCCCAGTGCACCCTCTGTGCTGATCAACCCTTGCTGTGCTCTGAGACACTTCACCCTACTCAGAGACACCCCTTCATCCTGCTGCCAGCAGACTGTCCTCCCCTGCTCCCTCCAATACCCATCAGTCCTGAACAATAGCTGTTGTGTGGATCTTGTCATCCATCCCAGCACGATGCTCCCCCTTGTCCTGATGAAGGTACGCTGCCGTTCCATGGGGGTGGGCACCCCTTGACCGCCTGGGTGGGCTGGACCTCTGTGGGAATGGTGTGGGACAGGGACCCCATTCTGAGATTGTGCCCCCTGCTGCAGGCTGCCAGCGACACAGAAGAGGAGATGGAAATTGATACGGTATTGGACAGTGAGGAAATGATGGAGATAGATCTGGAAGAGGATGTGGAGGAAGAGATGGAGATAGACATGGAGGAGGACAAGGAGGAGGAGATGGATATTGACCAGAAAGATGAGGAGGAGGACATGGTGTTGGGATGAAGACCCCCCACAACAGGACAGGCACGTGCTGGCCATGCCCTGCCCCAGGGACAGTGGGTCAGCTGCCGCCAGGCTGGGGCTGGGCTGGGTGGCCCCGCTCAGGGACACGGTGCCCCGTGCCTGGGATTCTGGCGGCACAACCCCCACCCTCGGCCTGCCCCGCGCCTGCTCTGGGCCACACAACCCACTTCCCAGCGCCTGGGGCCCCGCTCCCATCCCCAGCTGGGCTCAGGCCTGTGCCCAGCGTGTGCCAGGCTGGGGGCACAGGGAACAACACCCAGCAGGGCCCGACTGCACTGACCGTGCTGCTTGTTTTCTTCCAGGACTGATGGAGACGAAGGACGGGGATGTCGATCTTCTGTACATATGTTTTAGATTGTGTTTTGTAATGCCTCTGTAAATATGTTTCAAAACCTGTTTTTTCTAAAAGTTCTTCACCTGTAAATATGTTCATAGTTCATCATTTTTGCTGCTCTTCCGCAAATAAATAGTTTTTGTATTTCACACCCCAGCTCTCTTTGCATCGCAGTGTTTGTAGCTACTCCAGTCAGGCTTTGCACAGCCAAACCCACACCCTGCCCAGAAATTAGCTTATTTGGGATATTCTGGGAACAGTCTCCCTCTGCCTGACTGGGTGATGCAGGGGAGGGGTGTGTGTAGGGCAGGTAGTTGGAGCATCTGTGGCGATGTACCCTACACTCCGCATGCTCTGTCACGCACAGCTGCACAGCTGGAATGACATCACGAGAGAGGGATAGAGGGAGGACAACATCCAGAGGAACAGCCCCCCATCCATGCTGGAATCAGTGGTGGGGTCGGGATCACCATCCCTGCAGCAAAGGGACAGCAGAGCTGCTGCTGCCTCCACACATCTGCCTTAACCTGAGCACACATGGGGCTTTCCGAGCAGGCTGCCAAAATACCGCGGAGCCAGATGTTCAGCAGGAAATCTCTTCATGCCCCCTGCAAAGCCCCAGCTGATGAATTCAAAAGGCACAAAACAACCGGGGCTTCTCCCTGCACCACTCACCACATTTCCATTCAATCCCACCCATTTCTTAACCCCTTTCCAAGGCCAGGTGAGGGCACAGCAGGAATTTCTGTGGTTTCTTTCCCACCCAGGAAAGCAGCAGATTATCATGGTTGCTCCCCAAATACAGGCGGTGTCCCCCCACCCAGCCACTCCTGCTGCATCCAAGCCCATCTGCTGCCCACCTGTGCTTTATAAGCAAGCCAGGCACTGCTTTTACTGCAGTGAAGTTTTCCATACCAAAAGCTCCTTTTTTATAAAGCAGGCTTCAATAATTCCTTGGGGTCCCCTTTCCAACCTGGTATTCTATGATTCTGTGAGAAGAGGAGCTTTCCACTTATAATGAATTGCCTGTGATGAAGCATATCCTGCTTTTACTAGGAAAAAGGGCGTCTGTAACTGTCCCCAGGCTCCCAGTGAGATGCCATGAAAAGCCCTTCAGGTCAATGACATCAGTCTTGACTCTCCTCCTCCTCTACCAGTACCACCTATCAGCCCTAAATTATGGCTTTGACATTCCAAAAACCCATTTCACCCATGGCACCGAGTCAGACTAACACAAACCCAGGAGTGCTCCTTTTGCTGGATCTAGCTTCCACTAGGGAGGGTGGGAAGGGTGGGCTTGGATTTGCCTACAGTCACATCAGGCCAGGATGATCCACTCCTGCCCTAAGTCCTCAAGAAATTTCTGTAAGGGAGAGGAGTGGCCAGGTCTCCTAACTCACCTAGTGCTGACTCCTTGGCTCAAATAAGCAGAGTGCCATTCCCTGCCTCCCTCAACTCTCCCTTCCCTCAGGGAGATGCAGGATGATAACCATCATCATCAACAGCTCCCTGCAGGAATGGGGAATGTGAGCCACCATGGGCAGCAGGGTTGGACAAGAAGATCTTTAAGGTCCCTTCCAACCCAAACCATTCCGTGATTCTATGATTCCATCAGTCAAGGAGTCCTTTATTAAACCAATCACAACTTTATTACTAACCCTTTACAAACTGCTCAGCTATGGCCCCATCCTGGGTGCAAATGCAGGGCACCCAGAGTCCGGAGCCAACACCTCCAGCTCTGGCCCATCTGTGTTTGATACACACTGATTTAAAAAAAAATAAAAGAAAGGAAATGTGGACTGAACTGAATAAAGAGACTTCTCACTGCGAAAGCTCAGTGCATATTTACACAGCATCCTGCCTTAATGCTCAGCTGCTTCATTTGTGTCACTTTAAGCCCTCCACAGTAGCAGGGAAGTATTAGCTGGGGTTTAATTGTGTGCTGCTGGGTTCAGCGCAGCTGGGAGAGAGCCCTGGGGCACAGCAGCGCTGGGAGAGATGTGGCAAGGCAGTGACAGGGGCACAGCCACCAGCAGAGCCACTGGCCAGGAGAGAGAGCAGCACTGGGGCACACTGCCCCAGCCTGGGACAGCTCTGCCTTACTTATAAAGCAAAACAACATCAGTCTGCAGGGAGCTATCTGGCTGTGTGGCACCCGGGACAAACTCTGCAACGCTCAGACCTGTTTGCAGGAGACATCGGTAGGTTCTCCCCCAAAACCCATCCAGCTGCAGTGCCAGCAGACCTGAACGTGCTCCAGTGCAATTGGGGGCTCTTTGCCCCTCCATGTGCCTTCCCTCCAGAGCTGCTCCACCCTTTTGTATCCTCCGGCAGAGGTGAAACAGGCACTGGATGGATTATATACAGACTGGGGGGTCCATCAACACCCTCATCCCTCTTTCCCAGCACTGCCATTCCTGCCTCCACTCAGGTCACCACTGCCAGAGTCCTGCCCCGAGCAGGGCACAGCCTGTGGCACAGTGTGGCAGCGGGTCCCCAACTGCACCTATCTGCCTTATGATAAAAAGGATTTGGTAGCAGTCAATAGCATCTCATAATATCAAAAACACCGCAGGAAACGTCTAGAGCTGAATTGATTATGGCACAGTAATTCTTCAGGCAGTGAAAGCAGGGCAATTCCCAAGATGGGATTATTTTTTAGCAAGGCTTCACCTAATTTTCTTGATGATATTTTCCCCCTGCTCACTTCCCAGCCTGCCTTCCAAACCTCTCCAGCTTTGCACTCCTCTTTGATTTAGTTCCTGAAAACAATCTTCTGCTCAACACACTCCAGCACAGTGCCCAGGAAAGCATCACCACCCCCTGTATCACCAGGATTTGCAAATGTGCAGCAGGAAAAAGTCAAGGAAGATTTTTTGCTTTTGGCTCTGTAGCCAGCTACCTACTTTGGGGAGATCAGAAAACGCCTTGACAAGTACTTAAAACATCTAAATCAGAAAAGGAGACACTAAGGAGCAAATGCAGAGACCAAAAGGGGCAACAATACAAAACCTGGGCAGAGCAGAGGCAAAGGGTAGTGATTTTCAGTCTGATCCAGCCTTGACAAAGCATGGAAAGGTTTTCTGAGCCAGTGGGCAAGGCCAGGCAGGACACACTGTCCGTGCTCTGTGCAACGCTGACACTGCCTATAAACCATGCACTGAGCTTTCTGGTGCTTCTAACTTCATTTTGAGCTGCTTTTGCTCCTCTGCCTGGAGGTGAGCAGGCCAGAGGGAGCCTGTAAAGCATCTCTCCTGCATCTGGAAACAGCGTGGAATGAGAAGGACCAGCACGGCACAAGCAAAGCTACTCTGAGCTGCTTGGTAAGTGCTGCACCAAGAGCACAAAGGGCATTTTTCCCTAATAAATCACCCCAAGAGCTGGGGTGACATCCCGGAGCAGAGCAAATCCCTCAGAGGCAAGCAGCCACGGCAGTAGGGCACTGTACCGAGTCCACTGGAGCTGATGGAAACATCACCCTGGAGGAGCAGGAGCTGAAACTAATTAACTTCACTTGTCTTCATTGAGCACAGCCGTCCTGGTTCACTGGCTGTGCCTCTGTGGCTGCCCCTGTGCCCAGCCCCAGCTGCCCAGAGTGCCAGGTTTGGCAGCTGTGGTGCCACAGGGCACTGCCTGCCCTGGGTGAAAGCTGAACAGGAGCTCTGCCTCTCAGTTTTGTCTGATTTGCACCAAGCTGCTATCCCCTTATCCCCAGCGAAAACAATGTTCCTCTGCAGCAACATGTGCATCCCCTCTTCCCTTTAGCACTGAAAAAAACCCCATAAAAATAAACCTAGAGGTCTGTCTTCTGCGGTGCAGTGTATCCTGGTTTTACCAGGAAAACAGGAGTCTGTAACTCTCCCTGAGCTACCAGTGAGATGTCATTTCCAAGAGCCCTTTCCAAGCCTGCAACGGACAGTGTCTTCTCATGGTGCCCTTAAAGCAAAAGGACAAAACTCTGCTGTTTGTGACCATTTCCATTCCTGTTGGCTCCGCCGAGATGGCTTTTCCTCCCCGGCTGTGGAGCCTGTCGCAAGTCCCTGGCGCAGTCCCAGGGACATTTCGGCTCCACTGAATTTTATTAGTTTTGTCCTTTGGCTGAAGTGATCCAATAGTGGTTACAGGAGACAAAAAACGGGAAAGGAGGAGTAGATCCCATCCATGTCGGCCAAGTTTTAGGCAACTGAAATCTCATCAGAACTGGTTGGTGGAGTTGCCAGTTCTTTCCACTCAGTTGCGTTAAGAAATAGCTGAAGAAAAGGCATTTCCCAATGTCAGTGCCCCACCTGGGGCTGTATCCTCACAGCTGGACAGCTGTACATCCACATGGGACTGGGGCCATTATCCCATCCTGCCCCGGAGCATCTCAGAGTCTTAAGGACAAGTCGCTCAGGTCAGCCCTGGGAGAGAGGGCAGGGACTCTGAGTATCCTCCCCAGGCGCCCAGGAAATCCTGTCCCTCCTGCTGCTGCCACTGTCCTCATTCCTCTGCTGTCGCTCTCCTGCTCCAAGCCTGAAGCTTCACTGCACAGATCCCCATCATCCCAGCACCGTGTCTGGGCCAGGGGATAAACAGCCTGATCCTTCTTCCTGCAATCCTTCTAGTCCCCTTCCCAGGCAGGAGATGCACACAAAGGCGAAGGTAATAAAACACAAATAGGGGCGAAAAAAATTGTAATTCAGGAAAAACAGTACAGAGAGGCTGTATAAACAGAGGGGTCAAGGGGCTGTGCTTTGAACAGGCAGCTACAAAGCACACTCCAGCCAATGTTTAACAGAAAGCAAAGGCAGCGACATAAAAACAAATAACACCATCAAACAGGGACGGGAGAACACCTTTCAGGGAAGGGACCCGAGGTCTGATCTCGCCACCTCACATCACCCTTTCTGCTAAGCATGCACATCAGCACAGTGTGTCAGAGCCCTGCCTCCCCCTCCAAAGCCTCAGCACTCACTGCTTGTCTCAGCACTGGTGGGATGCTGCTCCACCACAGATACTGCTCCAGGCAACCGAATGGATGGACACAAAGCTACAGCAGCAGATCTGGTGTACAGGACAGCTGCAGAGTCCACTGCCAAACCCTACTCTGTGATGGGAGATCCCAGATACATCAAAGGGAATCATTCTGGGTGTGAGACAGCACTTGTATATTTGGCGAGTGTTGGGTATTTTTAATTGTCTCAATAAACATATAAACAAAATCTGTTCACTCCATGGGTTGTTTTTCCCTCCTGGGCTCTGCAGCACCACAGACAAGAGGAACAGCAATCGCTCAGCTGCCAAACTTGTAGCTGTTGCTGGTGCTCCCTACAATGCATTTGCCTACGAGCCAGGTCCAAATTTACATCCCCTGTCCCTAAGAGGTTTGATCATGTTCTGTGCAGTTTTACAGCTCAGCATTTAGACCTCAGAAATGCAGTGGGTTCACACAAAAGAGCACAGAGAGTGAAGCTCAGCATTACGGCAGCAGGAGTTATTAAAAGCCCAGGAAGAGGGAGGGCTGAAATGTTCCTTGGATTCTGGGCATGAAAGATGCCATGGCTGGTGACGGACCAGGAAGAGACAGGTTGAGGGCAGTGAGGTCCCTGCACCTTCCTAGAGGTGCTGGGTGATCCACATTTCAATTCTGACCTACCCTAGACACTTCCTGGGTGATTTCAGCTCCAGTTTTTTACCCTCTTTCTCCATTGCACCACTTCCCTAATCCCTCTCTCATTTTGCTACTCACACCCTTCTGTGGCTGCCGCAAGGTTACATCTCCATTTAGTCACCCCTCAGCAAAGTGAGACGCACCTGACTCTTCTAACCTGCTCTCATAAATCACAGTGGGAGGCAGGGAGGAGGAAAAATCCTGGTAAGCAGCCAGGACGAAGCCAAGTTGACAGCTGCAGGGCAGGGGCTGGTGGCTGCCTCTCTGTAAAGTGTCTGTCCCTTCTCTCCAGAGGATGAGGCCAAAGGCTGCCTCTATCCTAGTGTTAAGCACTGCAAGCTGCTTCTCCACCACTTTCTGAGAGATGACAGCCTCTTGGGGTGATAAGAAGCCCAGGCCAGAGCACAGGGATGTTATCTGTGAGGATGACGGTGTGTCTGTGATGTGCACAGTAATGAATTGCCCTCTCTCTGCAGAAATGAGTAAGTTGTGCCTGGTGATGCAATGATCAATTTGCTCCATCATGCAAAGCTGTCCATTCATCACAGGCATCGACTGTCAGTTGCTCTCACCTCTTTATTGGCACCAACAGAGCAGGAGCCTCTGCAGGTCCCTGCCGAGGAACAGCGTGAAAAAGGGGCTTCCCCTCTCCCCCAGCCTCCTGGCTGAAGGTCCCTGCAGCACTGAGCATCCAAAAATCACAAACTGCTCCTTCCCAGGAGAAAAAAAAAGCAGGGGAAAAAAACACCAAGAAGAGCGGGCAGGGTGCCCTCTGCCTGCATGCTGTACCCTAGTGTCATATCCCATGGGGACCAGCCCAGCCCATCTCCTGACCTTCAGGGATGCTCACCTGCAGCTGCACCTATTGCCCTGTGCCCCTGCAGAAAAGGCACAGGCAGATGAGCTTTGCTGCTGAGAAAGTGTGGCCACAGTAAAGCTGTTTCCCCTCTCCTGGCCCAGATTCCCTTTGCCTTTCTCATCCAGTTCACTTTTCATCCTCCTCCACTCTCAGGGAGCCTCACACCATAGTGCCCACTGTGGACTTGCAAAATCACAAGTCCCAAAATCACTGCAAAGCCCCTGCAAAATATCACTGCAAAAGCCCTGCAAGGCTGGGGCAGCAGTGGTGTCACAAAGGGCACAGCAGGGCTGAGCCAGCAAATGCCACAGGCAGGGAGTAAAAGCCTTGCTTCCATCCTTGACACAAGATGGGACTCATGCAGGCACAGAGCTGGGGAGCAGAGCACTCTGCCTCGAAGAGAATTGAAAATAAAATAACAAACAAATAAAAAAAAAACCCTAGAAATAAAAAATCCAGTTGATTGTACTTTGGGAAAGAATTCAGAGAGCAAAGGGGCTCACTTGGGAGCAAAACGAAGATGAATCGACAGCGAGTTCAAGAGAATTCATTCTGCCGCTGAACACTTGTCTCTCCATCAGGACATCTCAAAGGCTTGTCAAGCGAAGGCAAGGCTTTTATTTGTTTCTATGGTTGCCATAACGATAGAACTATATGTCATGTCAGGCAGCAGCTGAGGCTCGTGCCTCTGATTTATAGCTGCTCACCAGAAATTACCAACTTTTCTGCAGAGCGGGTGGCACGGTGAACCAGGACCACCGGGCGTTTGCCTGTGCTGTGCTCTGCCCCCCTCAGGTTAGCCCCCCTCTTGGTCTCCCACAGCCAGCTGTGCCCCAAGGGGATGTTTTTATTATACCCTGCAGGGATGCTTTTATTCTCCCCTGCAGAGATTCTTGGTGCTGGGGCTGTGGGTCCTCCCAGTAGCTGCCACAATCAGAGCAATTCCTGGTCCCCGAGGACAAGCTGTACCTTCTGAAGGGCCAAACAGAGATGGCAAGGTGTCTAAGGAAGGCCAGCAGAAAGATTAAACACCTAATAGCAATTTGTTTAAAAAAGCAGACAGACTTCTATGTCTACCACCAGGTTATGGAAGAAATATAAATAAGAGAGAGGGATGGGAGCAATGGAGAGAGGGAAACAAAGAGGGGTCTGGAAAACAAGCGAGGCAAGGTAGGACCAGGAAGTATTTCTTGTCCTGGAAGGAGATCTGCCTCAGGGACAGTCTGCCCACCCTGGGAGCCGGTCTCCAGCCCAAGGCAGAGGCTGCCCAGCACTGCTGGCCAACCTCATCTGAACAAAGACAGCACTGTTAACGTGGCTGCCACAACCCCAGGCGTGTGACCGGTGTGATTGTCCTGCGGAGGATCAGACTCTGGGTCGAGGAGGAGATGCTCAATATGGTCACTGATAAATTACACACGCAAGTTTCATTAGCTCTAAGCACTCTGCTTAATTTATGACACACAGCCCTAAAACCTCCAGCACCGAGTTCTGCACGCAAAGTCCTGCCCCTCTCAACCCTGGGGACACATGGGAGCATCCCCGGTGGGATGTTTGCATGAAGACCCCTGCCTCCTGTCTGTAGGAAGTTTACCTAATGACTTGGCTGCAGCAGCAGAAGGAGTTTTGGGCCCCTCATCCCCATCCACCGAAGCACAGAGGCAGCTTGGTGCACAGCTCAGCATTGAAACACACGGAGAACAGCACCGGAGTCAGCATTTCCCCGGAGAGCTGCGGAAAGGCCGAGCCCCACCTGTCCCTCCACAGTCTCCAGCATCTTCATAAAAACACAGGGTCACGTTTGAACCTTTAACCCTCTGAGTTGTAAAGACTTCATCACTTGTTTTCTCTGAGCCAGGCTTTCTGCAATTTCCTTCCATTAAACTCTTCAAGACAAGCGACCCCGGAGCCAAAGGTGTCAGACTAATGAAAGGTCTGTGAGGAATGCAGCACACTCCTTATTAAAGACACAGAAGAGACACAGGACTGAGCCACCATCACCACGTTACAGGACAGCAAACAGGGCACTCTGGGTGCTGAGACACGGCTGTGTTGCAGCTGGTGTAACACAGCCCAGGGTCTGCCCCGTGGCATGGAGATGTGACTGTATTAAAGCCCGAGCACTGCAGGTTCAAGAAATTCAGGAAGAATTTCTTCACTGAAAGGGTGGTTGTCAAGCATTGGAAGGGGCTGCCCAGGGAGGAGGTGGAGTCCCCATCCCTGGAGGTGTTCAAGAAATGACAGGACATGGCACTCAGTGCCATGGTTTAGTTGGTAGGCTGGTGTTTGGTCAAAGGCTGGCTGGACTCGATGATCTTGGAGGTCTTTTCCAACCTTGATGATTCTGTGATTCACCTACAGGAGCTCCCAGCATGGAGGGTCAGCAGCACTACCATAGCCCCACAGCCAGGGAACAGGTCCCCTCCATGCAGAGGGGTGGCTGTGTTTGAACATCTACACCATGGACAGCACGTGTTCACCTCTGACGGTTGGTCTGATGTGATGGGTCATCACCTGAACACCTGACCCACCAAAACTGCTGCATTATTGCCCCCTTGAGAAGCTGCCAACACTTGTGTCATTCCAGAGAGACAGACTGGCTGTAAGATAAGCAGCTCTAAAAGTACCTTTCTCATTGCGTGAAAGCACCCAAGAACCTCAGAGGAAGTTCTCAGAGACAGGCCAAGGTGATGCCCATGTGCACCAAACACAACAGTGACCCTGCTCACCACCTGCAGTGGATCTGAGCAGCCCCAGCATTAGCATCTTTGCATCATCCCCCTCCACTCAGGAGGTATCACCTTGATTTCCACCCACCCTGGGGTGCTCAGGACCCTAGGCTTGCAGCTTCTCCTTTGAGAAGTGTTTAAGTTCTAATGCAGAAATATTAGATCACTTTTTGCTTCTCACTGTATCTGTGAAACCTTCCATAATTCAACATCAAATATTTATTATTACGTTTATTAAAGTTTTAATAATTTAGCAACTCCTGTGTGTGAGATACAAGCACCGTGAACTCGCCTACCCTTATTCTACCTCAGTCACTCCAATATTTATACCTGGAATTCTCAGTTCAGGTTCCTTTTATGAGGGGAGAAGGCAACAAGCTCAATGGCAGAACCTCCCCTCCTCCTGCCTGGCATTCATCCATCCTGACAGAGACTTTTCCACGAGGATCAGTGCCCAGAGACAATTACTGCACTGGAGCAGAAAACAAGCTTCCGAGCCTCTACCTTCACTAAGGTCCTTTTAATGAAGATGTAAGGAGGCAAGAAAGAAATAATGTCCTCCTGGCATTTTGGCTTGGAAAATGTTAACACAAACCAAGGCAACCCCCCTTCTTCTAAATGAAAAGCAGACAAGAAAAACAACGCTCCTAAAGAGATCCAAATTGTGATAGATATGTACCATCAGTCTCTTTTTGAAGGAGAGGGAACAAGCACTGATCAGCCACAAAAACACACTCTTGGAAGTGAGGACCTCTTGGATGCCAGCTGGGGCTCAGAAGACAACTGATGTGCCTGGCTCCTTGTCCAGGGACTTCCTTTGCCCTCAGCCCAGTCTCCCAGCAACAGCCTCTCCTTTCACCAGGGCAATTCTCCTCCTGCAATGCCCTCTTAGGTCTCACTTCAGAGCCAGACTATCCCAAGTCCAAGGACATCTGGTTAAAATACAAACTGGCCAAAATGGGGGAGCCAGAAAAATATCCAGGCATTTACTGAACTCCAGGAAGTAAAAACCCCTCTAATTGTATAATAATTGGATGAGCAACAGAGTCTTTCACCCCTCATGAGCATCCCAGCAGATATCAAGGGCCAGGTGGATGTGATATATGTATGAGTTTCAGAAAGATGACAGCACCTCCATCCTGGTAAATGCATCCATTTAAGCACTGCAATCTAACATTACATTTAAGACACTTTAAAATTGCCTTCTCCTACCAATTCACCTGTCTGTACTGGCAGACTTCAGAGTTACACACTCAGGCCTGGCCTAGACCCATCAGACCAAAGAGCCTGGAGAGCCATCACGTCACATTTCCCATTGGAAGAAAATTAATCAAACCTATCATCATAGAAATTACTGCATCCTCAATAACAATTTAAAGAGCAGTATAGTCACTCAAGCATGAAGAAAACGAGAAATCTGCTTCCTACCTGACATCTGCTGGATCTTCCGTCACCAGAACATCTGTCTTGCAGCTGGCGAGAGGATTGATGGAAAGCTCCACAGGGGGCACCACGAAGCTCTTACTGACTGGAAGCCACAGTCCCTGACCCAAACTATAGGTAGACCTGGAATAAGGACAAAAGTGTCATAAAGGAACAGAGCGTCCACAGGGAATGGTGGCCCTCCACCGCAGCTGCCCACCTGGAAGTCAGAGCAGTGGTGGCACCATGAGATAAGTTAGTAATCTGGTCTTGTCCTGAAAGCCAAATGGGAGAGGAATAATGGTATTCTCCTTCCTGTGCCAAATTAGGAGTTGGGCTTCGATGATCCCTGTGGCTCCCTTCCAATTCAGGATATTCTGTGATGCTATGAGATGCAACAGAAGAACACAAGGGATGGCAAGGTTCTTCTTTTCAGTCCACAGGGCCTCTCTGCACACGTTGGCCTTGTGTTTGCTGAGGGGTCAGGAGGGGAACCCTTCTCTGCCTGGATAAATCTTTCAGGTCTGTGACAGGGGCAAATGACACTCCTGTGCCCCTGCTGGCACAACAAGACAGAGCTGGGAGTGACCAAGAGGTTGCATCTCCTGGGATGTCTTCATGGCTCTCCCCACCCAAATGCCCAAGATGAACCCTCCTCTGACTCACCTGAGTATCTTCTCCGGTGCCTGCTCTCCTGTGACCAAGTCATATCCCCGCTCCAGCGTCGTGTAGGGCCACGGCCTGGGAGGAGGGATGGAGAGAGGAGCTGAGCACATCATTTAGAAGGGAAAGGAGCATAGCCTGGTCAAAGGTCTTTGCGGCCAGTGATCACCCGAGGGGAGGAGAACCAGACTCCTCACCAGTGTGGAGAGCCAGGACAGAGCAAAGCCACCCCCCGTCCCCACTCACCCTTCGCTGTGTCCCCAGTCACTGCGCACACACAAGTGCCGGTGGACGGGGTCTGGGGCGTACCCTTCATGGCAGCTGCACTCTCCTAAAAGAGAGGAGGGAAGGATGAGACCTTTCTGGCTCTGAGGCACATCAGCAACTGCAGTTGGACCCTCCTGCCCTGCTGCCCATCTCTGCATGTTCACAGCCACTCCCAGTCCCTGCTATGGATGTGGAGCACTTTGGACCCCAGAAACCTCTAAGAGGTGTGAAAGAGGAGGAGATGTGGAAAACTGCAAGAAACCTGTAGTTATTCTGGGGTGGATTACATGATGCAGCACCCACAGTAGCCAGGGATGAGGTTTCATGATGCAAAAGGTCTGTCCTTACCTAATGTTCCTGTGCAGCACTGCAGCTCTCCAAGCTAAGCAAAACTCTGCTCAATGTCCCCCAAGAAATATTCCCCATAGAGATGTACCCACATGGATCCAGCCCCTGCCCCGAGACCGGCCCACAGCCCTGGCAGCGGGGCTGCTCAAGAGCCAGGGGTTCACTCCTCAGCAGGGAATTTGACCTTGCTTGAGCAGAACCAGTGCTCAATCCACATGTGAACTGAGGAGGGATGCCCCAAACCCATTCTGGTCACATCCCCTTCCCACCTCTGCTCCTGGCACCTCACACAGGATGGGGCAGCAGTCTCCTGCAGCCCAAACTCCCACAGAATGATGCCGAACCCCAATAACTCTGTCCTCCACAGGCAGTTCCCACACCATGCCCCCATCCCACAACGAAGGGGCTCTCAGACCTGCTCCCCTGCTCTCTCTGGGTGCTGCCTCACCCCGTTACACCCTTTTGACAGCAAAAGAAGACATTTCCCACACCAGAAACCCGTGCACGCTTGGCCCAAATTGATTCAGTGTTTGGTAGAAATACATAACCCGGAGCAAGAAACAGCAAAATCAAAAGATTAATTGGATTTGCACGTGGCGTTTTTGCTACAAGCTGCTGCCAATGTTTTTCCTCCCTCCCCTCCTCTCCCCTTCTTGCCTGGTGGTGCAGCAGGATGTGCTGTAAACACTGGAGGGGTAGGGACCTGGGGAGGGTGTTGGGAGCGGGGGCACCACCAGTACGGAGGCAATGCAGACTGGCAGGTACCTTGGTGCTCATGGGGATCCTAAGCAAGTTCTTAAAATGCCTCACAGGGATTACAGTAAAGAGCTTTATTGTCAGGAGGGAGCGAGAAGGGGATTCAACTGCTGATATTTTTGAGGAAGAGATGCCTGAAAAGGGAGAGGCAGCAAAAAAAAGAAAGGGGGGAAGGGGGGAAAAAGACAGCTAATGATGTGCTAAAATGCAACAGCACCTTCATGAAATATTCACTGCCTCAAACGCGTCTAATATTAAAGATTAAATGTCCTGGGATTTGTCCTAGCGACTTCGAAGCACTGATTTATGATCTGTCAAAAGCTACTAACCTCATGATTCATAACGGGAGCAGCAGGAACATTGCTCCTCCAAAGGGAAAGAGTTGGGAGAGAGATGGCGGCGCTCGGCCCTGCTCAGGCTCAGCCGTGCCTGGGGGCTGGGGCGGTCTCGGTGCAAGAAAACACAGGTCCTAATGGCTCCATCAGTGATTTTAAAAAAAGAAAAGTTATTTTTTCCTTGGGTGCTTAGTGCGCAAGTTTCCCCAGCCGTGCCGTGGATCATTAATTCCTGGTGCTTATTACATAACAAATATATGCTCTGCAAATGAGAGACATCTCAAAGTGCTTGCGAAGCAGAGCTGGGAGTCTTGGGGCACCGGCTCACGCTCAGCTCCTGCCACAGAAATTAGAGCAAGTAGGGAAAAAACCACCTACAGAGGTTGGCATCCAGCAGCCCCAACACCTCCCTCCGTATCGATGGCTGGGGGTGCTGGTGCTGAACCCCTTACCCATGGTGTAGGAGGGTTTATTTTCTCTGCTGGCTTGTTTACTGCTCTGTCAGTTTGGCGTCAGAAGGAGAAACTCTATCAACCTGCAGAAATATTGATTTTATCGACTCCAATCCCGGAGTTTCAGCAGCTACAGCTGGTGCTTGAGGCTTTATCGGGAGGTTTATTGGGAGGTTTATTTCAGTAAGTGAGAGGGCAAGTGGTGGCACCGGTTGGGCAGGAGACACGGGGTGGGAGAGAGGGAGGACTCCAGGGAAAGCCATGCACAGCACAGAGACTAGGGATACCTGTAGCCACTTGGGACCAGCTTTCCACAGGTTTTCCAGGGAGATCTACACCCCTTTGTCAGAGTTTTAGAAATTGGATAGGAAGGCTCCCAGCACAGGATTGGCTGAGCGTTGCAGTCTGCTGCAAGACTGGGGACTCCATCTCCTCAGGATAGATGGTTTAGGATCTATTCCTGTATCTATAACAACAGACAACTAGTGGGGTTTCCAAAAATCCTCAGCAGAACCTGCTGTGTTCTTACGGATTATCGGAAACTTTTGGCCTCTCCCCATCAGAATCCACCCTCCTCCTTTGGCCCCCAGAACTGCTCTGTTATTTTCAGTCAGTCCCCAGTCTCCCTGGGCACGATGCTGAGCCAAGGAGGATGCTGAGCCTGGCTAATCCCCATGGAATGAGAAACACCTGATAAAGTGCCCAGAGTGTCAGGAACCCCTCTTAGGGTGCGTTTTTAAACAAACCACCAAACAGCAGTGCCTCTGTTCAGAGACACTAAATCCCATGTGCTTCTGAGACAGATACAGTTATCTGCTCAACATTGCTGCAGCTAAGTTAGGATTCAAGCTGAGCTTAAAGCCAAAGTCAACCAAGGTAACCAAGTTTGACAAATAGCCACACCTGAAGACGGATGCAATTTCCACAGGTCCTGCACACGCCTCTCTGCACGGCGCAAATGAATCAGGATCTACCAACAGCCGTGACGAGCATCCTGCTTCTGCAGCCACCACCCCATCCCCTGTCCATGGTAAAAACACAGTAGTCCTTCCTCTGCCTTCAGATTCATAAGCCACAAATCAGGTAGGATAATCCATGGCAAATTTTCAGCTGTTGTAGGAAAAGGAAGGGTCACTGCTTGCTCAGTTTAAGCAAGGGCAGATTCTGGTGCTCAGCTCTGTAGGTCCAGTATTCTATTTCCATTTAAGCAAAATGCTGGGAGGCGAAGGAAAATCTCTGAATAAAGCAGGAAATGCAGCACCATAGCCCTAGCAAGAGGCTCTGGAAACACGTCATTCAATGAATCACAGAATGGTTCAGGTTGGGAGGCACCACCGGTGGGGTCATCTGGTCCAATATCCCTGCTCAAGCTCATGGCACAGGACTGTGTCCAGATAGTTCTGGAATATCTCCAGCAAGGGAGACTCCACATCCTCTCTAGGCAGCCTGTTCAGTGCTTGGTCACCTGCACAATAAAGAAGTCCTTTCTCATATTTAGGTAGAACTTCCTTGCATCAGTTTGTGCTCGTTGCCTCTCATTTTATTGCAGAGCCTGGTTCCATCCTCTGACACTCTCTCTTCAGATGCTTATTATATAACTCTAATATATAGATACATTCCCGTGACACATACAGCTATGTGGAAGGGCAAGGGAGGAGCTGAGGCCATGGGAAGCACTCACAGCTCTGTTCTCCATCCTCCCCTACTCCCCTCTCCTGACTTACTTACACAACATCTCACCACAGACTGTGCTGCCATGACTAATTACAGGTGACACGGAGCCTCTGTGCCAGTTTCTGCTCAGGGAGACTGAGCCCGTTGTTTGAAGCAGCAGGACACATCCCCAAACCCCACAGGCATATCTCACCTGCAACCTTCCTCCTCTGTGCCTTCATCCCCATGGAGGCTGGTGGGAGGGATGACCAACAGCTCAACCCAACGTGCCACCCAGAGCCCCATGCAGAAAGGCTG
>VZRE01010391.1:127487-194424 GCA_013396775.1 Cephalopterus ornatus | reverse complement strand
GCCACCCAGAGCCCCAGGCAGAAAGGCTGGGGGGGGGGCAGGAGCAGGGAGCATAAGTCTCCTGGAGAAATGTCTGTCGCTCCTGCCTTCAGCTGGGAAGGGGAGAAGGATCTGGAAACTGATCTGCAGGAACAGGGCCAATTAGGGACACAATCAACCCAGTTTCTGCATGCAGGCGTGAGCTGCCTCTGCCCATCTGAGCAAAGGGTTTCTCTTGTGCCTGTGCTCCATGCTGGCTTCAGTGCTGGAGCTGCAGAAGGGCAGGAACAGGCTGTAGCCAGCATTAGCATCCATGGATTTTGGCTCAGGGTTGGCCCATGATGAGGCTCGCTCATGCCTGAAGGAAACAAATCTCACACAAGCCACATCTGAGCTCACCACCTCCTCACCTTTGCAAAGGCACGGTGCAAAGCCAGCTATGTGGGGGACAGCAGCCCTCCAGCTCCTGCTGCATCTTGACCAGCACAGCTCGAGGCTTTAGCTCTCTTTTTTTTTATATCTAAGCTGGAAGTTGCTGAACTATTCTTCCATTTTTGCTCAGCACACTGTGCTGCTGCTTCTGCTGAGAGGGCGAGCAGGGTATCCTGCTGCATCCAGATCCTCCCTGCCCGTCCCCATGCTCTGCCCAGGAACAGCAGAGCAGGGCTGAGGGACAAACTGCCAGCGTGCCAAGTAATCCTGTTAGACTCATTAGGGCAAGAGCTGATCCGTGGTGATAATGCTGCAAGATCCCCCTAATCCACCCGCCCAGTGCACAGCATGAAGTGGAGGCTCCCGGAGTCCCTGTGCTCCCAGGGAAGCCGCTCTTTGCTGTCACTGGTGATTCTATTTAAGGAGCTTGAGGAGCTTTGGCTATGGTGCAGCAAAGCTGTGGCTCATCAGCCTTCTCCTGGCACTGCTGGTGTCTGTGATTCCCTGCTCTACGGCAGCACCTCCATCCCTGGTGCTCGCCCTTGTCCTGGTAGGATGTCCTGCTGTGCCAGGGTCATGTTCCAGCTGCAAAGGCACCATCCTGGGGCAAGTCCAGACCCCAGCTGGAGGGGTAGCCTGTTCCTGAAGCCTGGGGGGCTATAAATACACACCTTCCCACCTGCATGAGCATTGCATGTACACACTTACACTTGCTTCAGGGCTGCCCCTCCACCTGAAGCGATACACAGTTCAGCCCCAGGTTTTTTGGTCCCCTCCTCTCTGGACACACACACCCCTCAGAGGACACACCAGCCCCAGCAGAGCATCCCCAGTGCAGTGAGAAGGGAAGCTGCAGTACCACGTTCCCAGCTCCCCTCAGCTCTGTAGCCCAGCTGGGTTGTCATTCCTGCTGAGCCCCCACCAGCAGTGGGTTGAGCTCCCCCAACACCTCCTCTTGCTTCTCCTCCATCCACTCTCCACAGCACACGAGCAGAAAGGGTTTGCAGAGGGAGGTGGGCTCTGAGTGGGAAGCTGAGGACAAGCATTTTTTGGTGAACAGTGACAGCTGTTGAGCACAATGCTGCCAGCCCTGACTGCTCCAGTGTTCATGCTGGGCCACAGCACAAAGCCCCTCTCTCTTCCAGCCAAGTGTGGAGCCATCTCCAGGGTTACTAGCCTGCTCTGAGGCAGGAGGACTGGAGGGTTCCCCCTCCCTCCTCACTGCAGGGATGCAGGGCCTGAATCCCCTCATCAGCAGCAAAGGTGGCTGCAAAAGTGGATGCAAAATGCACCTGCCACCCAGACACTGCTGCCCTGGCCACCAGCTTGGTGCTTGGCAAGGTCAGTGTCCCCTTGTCACCACTGCAGTCTGACCAAAATAAAACCAATAAAACAATAAATTATCTGCTACCAGAACTCCCTGTATCACACTCAAACCATCTGCCAGGGTCCTGCATGCACAGCATCCCGGGGCTGCTGGGGTACCTGAGCCAGGGGATGCCCAGCACGACTTCCCAGGGAGGAGCAGCTCCCAGTAGCAAGATGACAAGGATGAGCTTGCCAGGTATAAGACAAGACACACATTGGCACAGGGTTGGTACCAAGATTTAAAACCCCACAACAAACCCCTTCCTTAAAGAACTTGTTGTGCCCCTGCGGGATAACAGAGCAAGGGTCTCTTTTGGGGAGATTCAGACAAAATTAAACACAGGCAAGGATGAACAATGGTCTTAATAGTTCATTAAATTCTCGGCTTCAGTGAAAAAGTGAAGCATCTTCAGAGAGCTGCTCCTCAGGCCTGGGTTGGCCTCTGGCTGAGGCCATGGATCCTCCAGCAAGGGCAGCAGTGGCACCAGCTCCCGGTGAACCTCTGTGAAAAGCTTCTCTTCTGCCTCTGGTATCTGCTGTCCTTGCCCTTTGGGGATGGCTCTTTCCAAACCTGAGCCTTTGCTTCATCCTGATGGGAAATGCAATTTCCATAGAAGCAGTTTAGCTCCCAAGGAACAAGACAGGGAAGGTGGCTCCTGCACAGCTGACCCGGCACGGAGCATGGAGGGAAAACCTGGAGTCAATTTGACAGTTATCCCTCCTCTCCCCCTGCTGCAAGTCACCCTCTTCACTAGATCCATCACAGTACTTAAGCACAAGCTTAACCTCTAAGGATTGTGCCTGAGTTTAGGCTCTTCATGGATTTAATTCTCATTATCATCCGCTCAGCTCCTACACTGCACTGCCAAGGGCACGTGAGCACTGCTGATCCAAGGAAGCAGTGAGAGGTCCCGAGGGTGGACAAGGGTGGTCTGCTGTGCCATCTTCTGGGGTGAGCACTGCCCCACAGCTGGCCATGGCAGGGTGAGAATTCCCTGCAGCACTGGTGGGATGGGCCCAGTTCAGGCATGATTCTGTACAATGAAACTCATTCCTCTTCCCTCCTCCCCGTGCTCTCTAGACAAGCACAGAAATGCCATTACAAGAACATTAGCAGCTGCAGGATTAAACACTCTAATGGCAGAAAATGAGAGTGTAAAGACAGCACAGATAACCTTAACTCGGCCCCTCACAGGCACGAGTTTTGATTGCTGTTTATGTATAACACTTCAGCCTGAAGCTAAATCAGCTTGGGAGTTAACTGCCTCCTGCCCTGCTTGGAGCACGAGGCAAGCTGTGCCACCACAGGAAAAGGAATCGTATATTACATGGGTTTTGACCAAGTTATTAAACTCCATACCTTAGAGAGACAGAACCTCATCTTATAAAAGTCCAAGTCAATAAAGGCACTGGGATCCTCCAACAGCGAAAATAGCAGAAGTGCACAAGAACAAACAAATATTACTTGATGTGCACAAAACCTGCATGATATTAAATTGAACTATAGGAGGAAATGGCTGTTTCCACAAACACAAATACACCCTCGCCAAGGTTGGTCATCTCCTGATTTACATGCTCAGCTCTGCAACCTCCAAATCCCCTTAGCAGGTTTCCTTTAAAAAAAATGGCTCTGTTTAAAAATTACTTTCATCTGTCTCCTGCCCACAACATCCCTGTCCTACCCAGACAGGTGCACCATCTGTGGCTCTGGTGACAAACTGGCCCATTTGGAAGATGATGGAAACCTTTTTTTTTTTCCTCCCTCCTGCCAATTTCCAGAAAAGACCCTTTGCTACCACATTTCATCTGGTCCTTACAAGCCCCTGCCTATTGCTTTGGGGGTGCCACCAACTGTGGATGCAAAGAGGGAATTGTGATGAAGTGCCTGATTTGTAGATGGGGGAAAAAATTTCAACACATTTGCACCTGCTAATCAAGGTAGCTATCCATCTCATTTATGCCACTGCTCCAGCAAGCCTGACAGCACCAAATCAGAGGCTGTTTCTTCCAGCATCTGGCCCTGAGGGACCGATTCTCCAGCAGGTCTCTTCAGCGATGCCCACAGAATGTGCAAGTGAATCAGTTTTGTGCATACAAAGCAGGCAATTGTGCTCACAAATCAGGATTTGCATATGCTGCTGGAAAGGGATGCTCTTATCAATGCTCCTGGTGCTGGTAAGGGAGGCCAGAGAAGAAGCACTCCTGGATTTTACCCAGAGGTATCCCACTGTGTGGTACAAGCAGTGGCACTGGCAACGCTCCCCACATCTGTCCAAAATATGGAGAGTGCAGACAGCAAGTCCCAGAAGACAACAAACCTTCCCTGTTCTTGTCTCAAGCAGCACAAGCAGCACCTGGCAAGAGGATGGGGTGTTTTGGCTGAACCTCTCCAGCCAAGGAGCACATCCTGCCCCCATGAGGGACCTGCCCCATCCATGGCTGGGCATGGCCACCTGTCACATCTGCAGGGACGAGTCCCTCAGCAGCACCCACTTGTTTCTGTATTTGCAGTCCTGTCGGACCGACCAGCCTGGCTGCTTCCAAGGCAGAAGGGACGAGGAAGATGACATTTGGCTCATGTGCAGATGTCAGTGCTGCCTCCGAAACGCTCTGATGAGCTTTGCAACACAGGTTTGAAATTTGTCAGGGGGGCAGCAATCACTTAATTAAAGACTGAGTCACACGACAGAGACGTGAGGGAAGGAAATTAAGGTCAGGCAAGCAAAATGGATCTTGGCATTTCCTAGTGCTTCAGAGCCCCTGAAGCACTGGGGATTATTCTTTGCTCTGAAGGAGTACTTGGTGTCAGCAGTCAGAACATCGTACGGACAGATCCCGCCTACAATTCCAACCCAAAAGAGGTGTTCGGTGCTGGGAAAGGTAAGAGCTTCAGTCTCACCAGACAGAGCATATGTGACCTGAAGCTCTCTGTCCAAACGTGGGACAGGAGTCTGTGGCACTTCCACCAAGGACGGGTCGTACCCACAGAGGTCTGTCTACGCCTTGGAGCACAGAAGCTTTGGGACCACACCGGATCTCCAGGCTGGATCCAGACTCCCATGGAGAGTGGCTCCAAGGGTAAGGCTGAAGTCAGATTAGCTATAAATGTGCTGGAGGACCTCAACCCTGGCTTTTTACTGCTTTTTTCTGCTCTTTACAGGGGAGGCTTTCATCCTCAGTCCATCAGTCCACCCTTCTCATGGATGCTCTGCCCAGCCCAAGAAGAGAGAGGACAGGGGGAATCCCAGCACCCATCTCTTGGGATACTCACAGAGAGGATAAAATCCCTGACCCGAAAAGGTTGAAATTCAGACAGGATTTATGTCCCACAGTAAAACCACAGGGCTGCCTCTCTCATGGTGATAAAAACAAATCACCCTTAAAAATAGAATGACATCAATAAAAATGAATCTAAAAGCACACGCAGTGTATCACGGGGTTACAGTCTGCCCCCAGCCTGGTGTGGAAACTTCTCACCAGTTAAAGGCTGGTCAACAGTGATGAACTTATGTGGTGCCTGGGGCTATGTCCTGAGGCAGGGCGTCAAACAGGTACTTCCAAAGGCCTAATTTTAAGTGGGGGGTTGCTCAGTTTGCTTGTGAAGTTTGGACCTCTTAAGGGAGCCTTAGATTTAGGCTGTGAAGATCAGCAGCCCCACCAATCAGTCCTGCTCGATCCATGCAGATCCAAATGGCACAGACAGGAGAAAGATTCTGTTTTATCCATGTGGAAACTCCCAGACTGGAGAGAGGGGAAAGAATCCCATTGACAGATTTCAGGTGAGGGACCCGAAGGCTGAGCTCAAGGCTGCTCTGCCCTCACCACGGGTAAGCAGGGGGGATGGGTACCAGGGTTGGGAGCCTCAGAGCAGCTGGCAAGCTTCAGATCCAGGACAGTGCCGGAGAAGAGTGATTCCCAGGCTAACGAGCATCGCTCCCTTCCCTGCAAACAAGATCTGACACATCCTGCTCAAGCGTGGGGCGTCCAGCAAGAGCGACAAGCTGCTCCAGGAGCCGGGGACGCAGCGGGAGCAGCAGCTGGGCCGGCACGGGAGAACAGCTGCTCCTCACAGCAGAGGCTGTGCAAGGATTAAACCAGTCCTGCTCGGTGCCAAGGAGGGCACGGGGCTGGGGAGCGTAGCCACAGGGCTCTTCCAACAGGGAAGTCATGGACTGGCTCCATACGGTCTCCCAGTGGTTGCTGCTGGAGGCAGAGTTTTTCTCTCCTCCTCTGAGCCAGGGGCTGGCTGAATGCATCTTCCCCCTCCCGCTGAGGTGGTTGCGTTTTGCCAATGCCCGAAACAATCCTTCTGCTCTGTGACATCTGGATGAGAACAGCCTCCTCCTGCACCATCTCCATCTGCTGGGGTGGCTGCTGTCACCTCCCAGCCCTCCTTGGGACTGTAGGTGACGCCCAGGGCTGTCTACACAGGGAATTCTCCAGTGTCATCATTCTGCTGCAGCCATGCCTGCCAATGCCTCTGTGCAGACAAGCCTCAAGGAACAGGAATACTAAGAAGAGAACATTGCCTTGACCAGGAAAATGAGTTTATGAGACCAAGTTCCATATTTGCATCTCAGCTGAGCAGGGAGGGATGAGAACAGGATCGCCCCTGTCATTCCATGGGGCACTCATGACTCTAAAGGACTTCTAATTCTGTGTCTTCTAATTCTGTGTCTGTGGCAGTGGGAGGCTTAGGAAAAGCCTTCTCCACTGTAGCCATCCTTCAAACCTGCTCGCAGAACCAGACACCAACATCCCTACCTGCAGCCACGAATCTCATACACGAACATGAAGTGAAGAAGCCCACCGCTAAGGGATGAGGGAAGTGGCTCACACGGAGAATCAGGGCTAAACTGGGATGTCACCTCTGCAAGGAGACAGGGGTTTGGGTGCTCTTTAGATGCTGAGCAAGCCAGGAGCAACAGGACTACCTGCTTCCACAGCACCAAGAAGGCATCCCACCCAAAACTGGTGACCCAGTGGTGAGCAAGAGCAGTGCTTGCTGTTGCAGAGGGCACAGCACACTCCCCAGCAAAACAGCACAACTTAGAGGCAGATAAACTCCACATGCCTGCAGCTGCCACACCAAAGAACTTGTAGATCCACCATTTCAAATCCCCATTTTGTGCCCATCTTCTTTACATTTTGCTGATGGGGATCACCAACTGTGTGACCCTGCTGGTACCTCTCAATTCTCCATGCCTACCACCAGGCTAAAGCAGAGGTGAGCACAGAGGGCACCAAAATATCTTCTCCCTTGCATCTCCAAGCTCTCCATGGTCTTCACTGTTCCCCAGCCTCCCTTACCTGTGTCTTGGTCACAGAGCTGCTCACAGGCATCAGTGGTCCTCTGTCCGCAGAGGTCTCTCACCCAGGGGGACGTGGCATTGATCTGATAGTACAGGGACAGCTTGGCTGGATTAAGCCAGTCGGAGATGTCCAAGTAGCTCCCCTCGCTCACAACGAAGCTGCTGCCTGGAGAGTGGGGAAAAAAGTGTGTTAGGTGAGTGCAAAGCCCTAAACATGCATTTTGGCCCAGTATCAGAACACTCTACAGCAGGTGCTGCGACATCAAGATCAGCAAATAACAGTGAGTTCATCAACTCCTTTGACCACTCCTCTCCAGAGGAATGTGCCACAGCTAACAGTCCACCAACTCCTCTGCTCAGATGTTTCCCTACCCTTACACTACTGGGATTTGATTCCCAAGTCTCTGTAAAAATGTGGACTGATGCAATTATTCTGATCTATAAGACTGGAGCATCCACCTCATAGAAACAGTGTCCATGAGGCACCTGGATGCTCAGGGCATAGATGGGCAGCAGCAGCACAGGCTGTTCCCGCTTCACTTCTTTAGCTGAAGGTGAGTGAATTGGCCTGACACACATCTTCTTGTACCAGACACTTCCCCACTCTTTCCTTCCTGAGAGTGAATTCTTGCCAAAAATCTTTTCCTACAAAATCTTATGTTTCTTTATTTTGCAAAATGTATTTTTCCCCACCAGCATCTGGGAATATGCATCATCTAATTAGCCAAATAGATTTTCAGTTCAGCCCAATCATTTCCTTATCTAACATCTGAGGCCCAGCATCGCTTGGGGGATTTTGCAGGCACAGAGGTCCTCATTAACTCTGATCTTCAATTACATTGATTATAAGACTGCCTCCATAGCAGTGCTGCACAGATCAGAGGGGAGCCAAAAAACCTCTGCCATTAAGTGGTGTTTTGCAAAACTTACCAGGGTAAAAGCCTCAAAAAACAGGGGAGAAGAAACCTGCAAGGAGGAGGGGGCAAGGGGAACTGCCAGATATCCCAGGAACTCAGGGCCACCCTTCCACTGCATGTGAGGACTGGCAACATCAGCAAAATTTGTGACCACTATCTGAAGATTCAAATCCTTCTCAGTGATTACCCAAGGACAGTAAGTTTATAGATCCAGGGTCTACCTTCATGAAACTTTAGGGCTTAGGCCACTTAGTAAAGGACTGGGACAACATTTTTATATGCACCACATAAGATCCTAGCTTGTTGAAAGCCAAGACATTAAAAAAGTAGGACAATAAGCCCAGAGCAGTGACCACCCCACATGAACCCGCTTGAACACAAGCTCTGAATCTCCTTTTGAAGAGGATCCCTGATGCTTCAGCATCAGCCCTTCTCAGCATCAGCCCAGAAGAAGCCCTTCTCACCCTCATCCTGCACCACGTTATCCATGCAAAGGATAAAACAAGCAAAGCCTCAAGTCAAGCATCCCAGCGAGTGACCTCATTTTCAGGCATCCCCAGATCTCAGCACCACACAAATCTGAGCCCTAATTTCACATGAATGCAAGTCTTCACCACTCATAGTGTTTATATACCATAAACATATTCACAGACACATCCCTGCACTCAAAGCCAATGGAGGCTGCCAAGCTACTGACTGTTCAAGCAAATGAAAATTAGACATCCAGGATCCAGCTGCTCTGGAGACATTGCAAGGCAGGGGCTGCCCCGCCAAGGCTGCAGGATACATCTCAATCAGACAACAGCAGCAGTAAATCGCTGGGTAAACCCGGCAGCACCACCAAAAAGCAGCAGAACACCGGGCACAAAGAAGTATCTTAGAGCCATGTGGTTTTATGTCTAATTATTCTTTTCTGTGAATTTTTAAAGATAGCTTTAAATGCCAATAATAGCAATTGCTGGTTTCTTTTACCAAACAGAAATGCAACACGAACCCTCTGGGAGTGTTTACTATTTACGTGTACGTGTCTATGTAGTAGCCTGTCAATCTTGTTTTCGTCCTTATTTTTGCAGCTCTCTAATAAAGAGCGAGGCTTGGGAAGCACGTAAGCCTTGTTTAGAGACTCAGCTACAGACAAATCCCTCTGCACCTAGAGACTGAAGAGTGAAACCACCAGCTCTTGATTAAATCCCTACTTAATGAACCCCACTTCCAGTCAGAACACAGCCAGCCTGCAAGTAACAGAAGCAAACCAGACATAAAGCAATCACATCATTAGTATTCAGAAGGATGAAGGTGACTCGAGCTGGAAGAGCATCTCGGCCCAAGAGCTGCTACACGGAGGGGAGGACCCCAAGGTCAGGTGGGTGATAGAGGGGTCACCTCCAGAGCTCCCCACCATAGAATCACTTGGGTTGGAAAATACCTCTCTGTTCATCGAATCCAATCATTCCTCCAGCACTGCCAAGGCCACCAGTAGACCACGTCCCCAAAAGCCATATCCACATGGCTTTTAAGTCCCTCCTGGGATGGTGACTCCACCATTGCCCTGGCCACCCTGTGCAAGGGCTTGACAACCCTTTCTGCGAAGAAATTTTTCCCAATATCCAACCTAAACCTCCCCTGCAGCAACTTGAGACCATTTCTTCCTGTCTTATTCCTTGTTACTTAGGAGCAGAGCTCAACCCCTACCTGACTACAACCTCTCCTTGGGCAGTTGAAGAGAGCCAGAAGGTCCCCCCTGAGCCTCCTTTTCTCCAGGCTGAGCCCCCCCAGCTCCCTCAGCCGCTCCTCATCAGACCTGTGCTCCAGACCCATCCCCAGCTCCGTTGCCCTTCTCTGGACACACCAGCCCCACAACTCTGAGCTGCTCCAGGAGGACGAAGCACATTCATGGCCCTGCAGCTAAACTTTCATTTCCTTTGGAAAACCCAGCCTATTTGCTGAAGGCAAGGATAAAAAACCCCCAACAACCATCAGTTGATGGAAGTGCTTCCTAAATCAACACCAAAATGTGACACTGGCCAGGAGCAAATAACTTCTCTTTCAGCACAAGTTTGGTGTCCATGTAAAACCGCAAATTTGAGAAGCTTGAAATGATTTACAAACCGATAAAGCTTTGCAACATTCTCTACATAGAAATATCTTCCCAAATATAATGGAATTGTAACTTACCCAAGGGTAGTGCTGGTATTTTGAAGATTAATTACTTATTTAGATTTTAATAAGTCTGATCGAGAAATAATCCTTATTATCAGTTTTCTGTTTTGTTTGTTTGTTTTTTAAACAGAAATTAAAACATTTGAATCCAAAATTCCTGAATTCAGGCTCAGTGTAAAATGGAGGGTTTTCTACCTTAGTCTAAAAAAACCCAAACCTGGGGAAATCAAAGGTTTTAGTTAATTGTAAACACTTTCATTCCTTCTTTCGCAGGAGGAGGGAGGAAACAACTTCCAGCAAGGAAACTTCTCACATCTCTGAAGCTGAGTGTGTAGCAGCTCAGCTGGGTAAGATTTTGAGACAGACGCTCTCACCACCTTCGCTCCCACCGAAAACACAAACAAACAAACATCCCAATCTTGATCCCTTTATAGCTTGCCTAGGAAATAAATAACAGCAAAGGACATTCGAAAAATATTTTGAAAGCTGAAATTCTGACTATTTCAAAGCCTTTTCACACAATTTCTGTCTTTATTTTCAAAGAATCCACACACAGAAAGCAGTTTTCAAAAGTCACCATGGCACACAAAACAAAACCACCTCAGAAAGGGCAGGTTGAGTAACAAATCCTTTTAGAATCTACAGAGAACAAACATTTTCTAAGGGAGAGCTGTTTCAAAACCACCTTTAGCTTGCCAGGAACATCAGCCAGGCTTGTTTTCCCCAAAACACAGTCTCTGGATGGAGGGAAATGACGGAGGAGGGAATGGGGTGATGGGGGACCCAAGGGGCTCACACCTCTGGGGCAGTGGGTGGTAGACCCTGCTCCAAAGTACCCTCTGAAAACCTTTCTGGAAGACCTCAGACCTTACCAAACCACCTCCATGCCCAGTTGGAAGCACAACTACAGCCACCATCTGCAGTTCCCAGAGCAGCTTCCAGCACAGAAACCCTCTGAAGACACCCAGAGAGACCATCCACCCTGCTGGCCTCTGCTGCCAACCTCGTACCCCCGCCAGGTATCCTCCTAGACACAAGTTTTGAGTTTCCCACTCAAAAGCTTGATGAGATCCTCCTTAAAACAGAGACATTTAGGTCTCATGGTAAAGCAACCATCAGCCACACAAGGGAATACAGCAATAAAATGACAACTCTCCACCCACCACCACCTCCTTGATCCCAGAAATCCCCTTGCAGGACATATCCATTAAGAACCACTGGCTTTATGAGGCAGTCTATGCCACAGAGCTGCCCTGCAGTGCTATGGAGAACACCAGTACACAGCTACAACCCCCTCACAACTCCACGAGGTCCTCCAGCACCTCAGGGCATTGATTTGTTTGGCTTTCTCTATGCATGTGTTTTTCCTCCCACTCCCTTTCCTTCTCCAATGCTGATCAAAGCTGGACCAGTTAAGGCAGCATCAGAAGTTCACGTCTCTCATGCTGGGGTCTCCTTCAAAGTTCAGGGGAGCTGCTTAAGCCATGACAAAAGAGGCTTGAAGTTTCGACATTTCAAAAATCATTTTCCAGAACACAACAGGATGAAACAGCTCAGAAGAGACATCTAACAAGGGAAAAGAACAAAGCACCCAAAAGCAGCCAAAAGGGTTTGGCTTCTCCTTTCTCTTTCTCTTTCTTTTCAAGGGAAAAGATCAAAACATATTTTTTTTTGAAGAAGGTCTATTTATTCCTCTCTCTGCTCTTTTTGTCATCTTTGGTCCATTCACTGTTTCTTGGCCAACAAAACTCCTTTTCATCTAAAATTAGTATTTTGTGTTGGGAAGCTGTGGGAGGTCATACTATAGGTTGCTATTAATGTATCCATCCCTCTACTATCATACAATTCTAATCCTGTTACAGATATTTTTTAAACACTAGAGGAAGAATGAGCACTCTTGCTTCATTCTGTAGGTACAAAGAATAACCCTATTTGATTTCTTTAGAGACTCTTTTTTTTTTTAACTTGTGAAACATGAAAGAACATTGCCCAAAGAGACAACTCCTCCCCTATCTGCTCTTTCCTTGATCAGCTCTCCCTCTCCTGTCCTGGTCCTAGGGAATGAAAACTTCTGCTTCTTAAATTTCTTTCAGAAAATGCAGAAGATCCAGATGGACTCTGGATGCCGAGGACACACCTGTACTGACCTAAGCAAAGAAATGGGGCTTGGGGTAGGATTGCACCCCTAGATTAACAGTGCTCAGCTTTACCACCCCTCTCCTGCTTAGCACAAAATCAGGTAATTGTGGAATCATTTACATTTTTGGAATTCTCTATTCTACTTTGAATCCAGGGATAGTAACACACCGGGTTAAAATGCAAGCCAACCCACTTCACCTTGTTTTTCAAATTGTTTCTCTCCTGAACAAGGTGAAATGCCTAAACAGAAAGCTATGATAGGATGTTTTTAATGTTTTTAAAACAGCACAAGCTTACACAAGACACACCTTTCATTCACTCTTCCCTCAGCTGAAGCACACGCAGTTTATATCACAGAGCATTTGACTCCAGGATGTATTTTCAGCACACGAACCATGGCCACGGGCTCTCACCCAAACCCACCACTGACCAAAACCAGAGACCCCCATCCCCTCGAAACACCACCAGTCCTGCCAGAGCTTCTTCACTCTGGCAAAGCAGAAATCAATTAAGTCAAACAAATCTGTGTGTAATTACAGCTCAGACTGGAAGCATCTTTCCTGTGGGAGGAGCAGGGTCACATTTTAAGCGTTAAATTGCACTTCCTTGATAAATCTGATAGACTCTCTTTCTTTGGGTTTTCTTGGCAGTCAGTCTTGATTTTGCCAGGGCTGAGCTTCTGACAAGCAACGCATGCATTTAAGTTCATGGAGCAGGTGATGGCTCAGCCAACTTTTCCCAGCCCCAAGCGAGGTGGCATCTGCCCATCCTGCACTGTGGTCAAGCTCTTGCTGCAAAGACATCTCCCATGACAGTATTACACGATGTAATTGTGGAGGTGTTGGTAACAGCACATCTCTGCCCTCAGCAGAGATGGCATCTGGGCCAGCAATGGCTCAGACAGAAATTAGACTCCTAAAGCAAAGCTTCTCCTTAATGCTCCGTATCTCCCAACTCCCACGCTGCAGCCTGGGGCTCTTCTGCAGTGATGCTCTCCAGATATTGGATAAGGGTTCAGGGAAAATCAGCCTAAATCTAATCACATCACAAACTAGAGAGGAGCTATAATAAGCTTTAAGAGACAAAGTGTGTGTGAATTGAGATTTTCCAGCCAGAAACAAGACCAAACATTCTCCCAGGAGAGCAGAAAACACAACCAAGAGCCAGCACATGCAAAGTTAATATCCATGGGACCAACGGGAGCTACCGCTCACTCACCGAGAGGTTGCACATCAGCAATGTTACTTGTTGGGACAGCAGCACAGGGAAGTAGCACGTTCCTACCTACAGAGCCTCCAGAAATCCTCACTGAGTTTGCTGCACCACTGATGCCACAGGTATCCCATGAATTCTTGTTCAAAAGACAGCATGGCCTAAGCTTCCCGGGATGGAGCCACCACCATGCTGCAACAATATCCTGAGTTGGAAGAGACCTACAAGGATTATCTATTCCAACTCCTGGCCCTGCACAGGACACCCCAACAATCCCACCATGTGCCTGAGAGCATTGCCCAAACCCTTCTGGAGCTCTGGCAGCCTTGGGGCTGTGCCCACTGCCCTGGGGAGCCTGTTCAGTGCCAACCACCCTCTGGGGGAAGGACCTCTTCCTGAGATCCAACCTGACCCTGCCCTGACACAACTACAGCCGTTCCCTCAGGTCATCACTGGTCACAGAGAGCAGAGACAAGTGCCTGCCCCTCTGCTGCCGCTCTAGAGGAAGCTGTATGAATGCTTGCATCTTTACATCCATGGAATGGAGTAGGTTAGTTGGTCAAATACTGCAGTTTTCCCCCACCATCCCTCCAAAGCAGAGGGTAAATGGTGTTCGTAAAGCTCGGCAGGCACCAGAAGATGCCCCCCCACCTCCTCAGGGATGGGCACATCCTGCCTCTCTCAGGATGCAACAGCTCCCAGCTCTGAACCAGCTGCTGCTGAAACCATCCAAATTCCAACACCAATCCCACCAGCTCAGCTCTCATGAATCCTGCAAAGGAGAAAGGCAGAGGCATTTGGCTTCCCTTGTGAACTGAGCTGCCCCAGGAGCCAGGAATGCCTGTGGCAGGCGCAGGGCTGGGGGAACCGGGCGGCACGGGCAGGAGCCAAGCGCAGGTTCACAAGGCTGTCAGAGCCACGATAAAAACATGATGTACTTCAGCCTCCAGGATCTTATTAGTTCTCCATGCAAAGAGCGTTCACGCCGTAAAACCGTCTTGGAATCCCTTTGATCCACGCTGATATAGTTCATAAATTGATGTTAATATTTAGAGTTCATGTCTGGTAACGCTGCAGCCATTTGCTCACATTTTCTTGCCAGGCAAGCAGGCGCAGGAGCGAGAATGAGCTGTAGCACTGGCACTGAGGTGACCCTGTGATTAAGAGCTGACGAAATAAAATGCAATTTGTAAAGCTGCCCCCAAACACAGTCGCCTTACCCAAAACACACAGGGCCTGTGGCAAGCCAGGCATGGCACTGAGTCTGAAAGGGGAAGTGTTGCCTCTGTCAAAGCTGTGATCCCGGTCTTTGCACAGCAAATAGACACCTCTGCAGCAGAACGACTCCCAGCGGAGAAAACAGCAGAAGAAAAAACTTATTTTAAGCCAGTCAATTCCCTCTGCTGATTTCAGAGGGGACTTGGTGGGGCTGAGAACAGCTGGAGAACACGGGGGACCCCAATGGCAGAAACGCTCTGAAAGCTTGGAGAGATCAGAGAATCACAGAATGGTTCAGATTGGAAGGGACCTTAAAGATCATCTTGTTCCACTCCCTGCCATGGGCAGGGACACCTTCCACTAGCCCACATTGCTTCAAGCCCCATCCAACCTGGCCTTGGACACTTCCAGGGATGGGGCAGCCACAGCTTCCCTGGGCAACCTGTGCTAGTTACTCAGAGCCCCATCCAGCCTGGCCTGAGATACCTTTGAGATCAGATCTCTTTTTCCATCCTTCTGGCACAAACCCGGGATCCTTCACATGTAAATCAGAGAGTGTCTCCAGCTTCTACTTGTCCAACAGGATGGAGACACAGCCACTTCCCCACCTCCCGTGGCTCACTTCTCTGTGGTTTTATGTGCTGAGTGCAAGCACCTGAGGACACAAGCTAATGCCTGGTCACCTCTGAGGGCTGCAGAAGATTGAGCAGGAGACGTCAAAAGCAAACAATTTAAAGCAACACATTTAATTAAAACCAAAATGAGAAGCCGTTGCGAGTCCAACAATTGCAGTCTGCAGAGCTCTGACAATCTTCAGGGAAAATTAACACAGGCTGCTAATAGCAGCATCCAATTCACCGGTGTCTTGGAGGAAACATTCATGCGGGGAGGTAAGAAATAATCTTCAGATGAAACAATTACTGATCAGATGCATGGCAAGGACACAATGGCATCGTTCAGGGGAGAACACTCAGATGCACGAAGATTAAAAAAATAAAAAAAACAAATCTTCCTCCACCTCTGCCATCCTGTCAGATGCTCCAACCCAAAACATGGCCTCAAGTGGAAATTCCACTTCCCACCGTTCTCCTGGCTTTGCACGATGGGGACTGGATTTGCTCTCCTCCCCCTGTCACTCACAGGGCAGTGTCCATCCCAGGAGAGTTCATCCCGACTTGCAGGAGTGATGGAGCCATATCAGAGCAGTTCAGAGTTCAGCTCGGAGCAGAGCCACAGCAGGGACATCACCTGCCCACACCAAGCTCCAATCCCACAGCGAGGACTCTGCCTGCCCACACCGAGCTCCACACACCCAGCCTGCAGCTCAGCAAGGTGCAGAAAGATTACCACATCTCTCCTGGTATTTGCCTCAGAAGAGGAGGGAAGGAGCTTGTAAATGTCCCAAGATGCCTTTGAAGCGACACGAACCCGCTTTATGCCCTTTGCTTTATTTCCACTTATAAAACAAAGCCCTACAAGCCACTCGCTAAATGCAGCTCTTGCTTTCTTCTATACCACTGGAGGATCTCACCCACCTCTCCCACTAAAGTATCCAGATACAAACATCCACCCACATCATATATAACCTCTCACAGGCTGTAAAAAGGGGAAGCTTTAATTGATACTATATTTCATACTGTTGTGCAGCAAGGACGTACTCCAGGCTGAGCTCTCCAGGGTATCTTTCTCCAGCCCTGCCTTCCCTGCAAGCTGCTCCCATCGCTCCATCTCCACTTTTTGAATGATTACTTACAAGAAAAAAACAAACAAACAACAACTACTGAATGTACAGCTGAGTGGCTCACATTTTCATAACAGTTTTATTACTCAGATGGAGGGGTTCTCTTTCCATTCCTCCCCCCTTTGGCTCTGCTAAAGGGTCCTTTAAATAATGCCTTGCATTTCCATATCCTCATAAAAGCCAGTACGGTTCTTTCCATAAATCTGAGCCACCTCTGAAATCAGAGCGATGCCTTCTGCTCAGCACGGGCAGAGGCTGTCCCGAAACACAAAGACCTGGAGCAGCAGAAGGGAGGAGAGGATGCTCCATCCACTCGATCTGAAGAGAGGATTTAGAGGCACCAACTCATTTCTGGGAGGCACGAGGTCTCAGCCCTCCCTGCGAGCCACAGTAGCTCCTGCCAGGCTCCACTGGCCCCATGAAGTGAAGGCAGAGCAGCTGTGCAAACCAGGCAATAACTGCTCAGCGGGGAGTGAGGCAGGGGGACCCCATCAAATGAACAAAAGGAAGGAAACAAACACAGAGGGAGAAATAAGGGCAATAGAGACAGGCTGGTTATTAGCACTGCTCCTTGGAATATATGCTCCCAGCTTGGCTGCCACTTGGCTTCTGGTCCCAGTCCGTCCCCTCCCCTTTCCCACAGTGCCACTCCAGTGGGCTCAGGAGCTGCTTCCTCTGATGCTGCTGCTTGCTGCAGCAGGGAATGCTGCTCTCCTCCAAGGCTGGAGACATTTGGGGGGGCTGCTCCCCCCTCTCCTTTTCCCAGCTTGGCTCTGGCTGCTGGCACTCCGGAGCTGGCTGGCATCTATTTAAACTTTCCTTCAAAGCCGAGTTCTCATCGTCTAGGAGAGGGATTTCTTTCAGCCTCTGCCTTTGTTTGGCTTCTCCTGCAGAGGTGCCGGTAGCAGCTCTGCTTTCACATTTTCCTTGGCTCCTGGCGTCTATTGAAATCCTGCATTTCAAAAAGGAATTAGAGGGCACCGCTCCCTCGCGCAGGAACATCTCCTGTGAATGCACCATCCCTGCCTTCTCGCAGCGCCTGCCTTATCATCATGTAAAACACAAAAAGGGAACAGCTTCAGGAACCAGGCGATTTAAGCGCACGGCAACACTTACGAGACATGGTGCCACCATCAGGTGCCACGTGAGAGGCTGTTTCAAGACTGATCAAAGCTCCCAGACTCCGCCAGGCCGAACACATCAGCTATGTTGCCACCTCGGTGCCATGGGGATGCCCAAGCCAACTCCTTTTTTCAGCCAGCAAAAGGCAGATTTAAGCCCTTGCAGGAGATTGCCAGGGAGGAGCAGGTTCCCTGTTCTCCACCTGACTCCAGGTGCTGAGCCTTGGCAAACACAGCCAGCCATGCTTTTCCTGGGGATCATTAAAATTTGCCAACCCAGCTGAGTTCTGCAATGCCTTTAAATGCTCTGCAATATTTTGCTGCCAGTTAGATGCCACCTTGGGATTTGTTGTTATTCAGAAAGAAGGGACAACTTTAAGAGTTTTTCTCTTCTCAGGCAAGGAACTGCCATCGCATAAAATGATGAGATTTCAGGAAAAGTGATAGCCACTGCAAAATGTCTTGGCTGCTTCTATGTGAGGAATTTGACTGTTTCTCATAAAAAATATTAAAAAAGTTTTCACAGTTTGTAATTATATTTTACAGTTTCATTATAAAGCTCATTTTAATTCTTCTCCAAACCGTTGTTACCAGTCCTCTTGCCACTTTCTCTTCAGAAAAGTCATTAAGTCGGGACTGGAGATCATCCCATTTCCCCCAGTTTCAAGGATATTAATCTGTTTTATTGGTATTTCATTGTCATTTTCATTTGAGTGTTCTCTGCATTTGCATAATTTGCATTGCCACCCCTTTCCTGGTGACAGGCACAGGCTCAGCTTTTAACTTTCATTCTACGCAGTCTCATTGCATTTTGTTTATTTTCTTTTTGAGGACACTCTGTCTTCCCAGGGCCAGAACTCCAGGCTGGGACCAGAATGCCGAGGTCTTGTCTCCATCACTGCCTTCCTGGCCAACCTTCAGCAAGTACCAAAACCAGTTGTGAACTCCCAGTCCAAGTGCTGGACTGGCCAGTGCCCATCCCAAAGGGACACAGGTTTGCACTGGAGCAGCCTCATTCACCAAGTGCAAGAGTTTCTGTTCTCCAGCTACTCAGAATAACCATCTGTGAAGACTTCAGAATATTCACATGCAGCCTGGACAATCCTGAAAGCCTTTTAGGAACAGGTCAACGTGTAGACAAGTCCCTTTTTTCAAATCATGAAACCACAGAATCACAGAATGGTTTGGGTTGGAAGGAACCTTAAAGATCATCTTATTCCAACCGCCTGCCATGAGCAGGGACACCTTCCACCAGACCAGCCTGTCAGAGCTCCATCCAACCTGGCCTCGAATACTTCCAAGAAGAGCCATTCTTAGTACAGTTAATCCCACTTCAAACACACTAGTGACTCCCACCCTGCCATGGGGTGATGGTCTCAGCCCCTCTCTACCACTCCCTGCAGCTGTCACCCCTTTGCATCTCTTTAACCATCTCCCTCTCCCCAAAATATCAATTCCCCAAGAGCTGCCCTTGAAAGTGGGGGGTTTCCTCGAGCTGCCCACACCAGGACACCCCAGCAGCTGCTGATGCACTGGCTCCATGCAGCACATTTCTGGCAGAGAGAAAGTGCCCCTTCCGCATGCCCCAAGCAACGAGACGAGTGCAGGAGCTGAGGAATTGGAACCGACTGAATAATGGGTCCTGTCTGCTGGAAGAAAATGAAATTTGCCCTCATGTTACCGAAAACTTGCACTTGGCTCTCACTGCACATTATAAAGAAAAGGTCAGTGAAACACAACAAATGCAAGGAGCCCAGTTGGAGAAAGCAATAAATAGTGACAGCAGCACTCGTCTAATTTTTCAAAGCGTCTCTGCTTTTGCTCAAACCCCGGCGATTCCCCTCTCTGCTGCTGCCAGGGCTGCGACGAGCAGCTCTGCTGCTGCAGGACAGGAGGATGCCTGTCTGTGCAGGCTCCCAGGGCTGGAACTCGGAGGAAAACAGGAATATCCGTCAGATACGATTAGTAGCAATAATAATAATGATAATACTAATTGACATGATTAAGACTGTGGCCTCAGGCTCACAGATGCGCTTTGCTCCCGTGCAAAGGGAGATCCCTGCAGTTGAAAGCAGCTGGAGCAATTCCCAAAGAGAGGGATTCCCACGTCCCAAACGCAGAGGGTCCCAGGAGGGTCTTACCATCGGCGATGAAGTGCTCGGGTACGTGCAGCGTCACCTTGACGGTCAGCGGGCAGGAGAGCTGCGAGCCACAGACCACGGCCAGCACGCAGGAACTGACCGCGATCAGGGTCAGCGCCGTCTTGTTGACAGGGCTCTTCGTGGAACCTGCAAGGCAGAGACAGGGCTGGGTGGCCAAAAGGCAATGATGTACCCAGGGCTTGCTCAGCCTCCTCCCTTCCCTGTGTGGATGCAGGAGAGCCCCAGCCCGGGGGAGGCAGGCACTGAAAACAAGGATGTCAGCTCAGCAGCAGTGGAAGAGCTCCTGAGGTCCTGCACACCTCCCATCATTCCCATCACACCCTCTCTCTGGCTGAGTTTTTAACACTCGTGTTGTTCCACTCACTGAGCTACAGTGGGGGCTTCATTTTGCTAGAGGAGGGGGAAAACCTTCTCAGAGTCCTGTACAGACCCTCTCCCCAGGAACCTGCCCTCCCTGGAGCCGCCCATCACCCCTGCCACCATCACTTCTCGTCAACCTTGGTTTATTCTGTAAATCTTGTCAAGCCACAAAACATAACCAAGCCAAATCTGAGGGCTGTCTGGGCCAGGGGATAACTTGCTTTCCCTGAACACCAGGAGAAATTACACCTGTCAAAGTTATATAGCACTAATGAGTGCTAATTATTTACACAAATATATAAATACTCAGTCATCACAGAGGGACTAAACTGTACAACACAGCGACCTCCAGAGCTAGCTGCTTCTGACAGGCAGGAGATATCAAAAAAACAAGTTTTATTTTATCAGGTGCAGAAGCTCACAGTGCCTACCATAAAGCAGGATGCACGAGATGCCACCTGTCAAAGCAGGCATCCAGCCTGCCTGGTCCCCAACAGGCACCCTCATGGCACATGGATCACTCCCAGGCTGCCATCCTTCATCTCAAAGGCCACATGCCTGGCAGCAGGACTAAGGGATGTACCAAGGAATAACTCCATGAGCTAAGGGGATCCCACTGTCCCATGGCTTCACTCAGACCAGCACACTCAGCCACCTGGTTGGTGGCTTCTATTTTATTTGGTGGCTTCTATTTTAGTTGGATTTTTTTTGGAGCTATAGGTAAAAATAAGTCAGAAAGGACCTCGAGCATCCAGAGGTCAGAGGCCACAGCAGGTACAAACCCACAGGGAAAACCTTGTGAAAAAAGTGCAGTGTTAGAATGGCTGAATCACTATCAAGTACAGTTGGGTGAGACCAAACAAACCCCACATTCTGTAGGGCATGGGGTGAAGTCACCAGGAGAGATCTGACTTCCCCAGAAGATTTGGCTGCTGCTGTTGGATGCAGTCTGGGAATGCCTTTGTGTCCAAATGAGACACCCTCCACCAATGAAGATGACCAGGAAAAACCATCTCAGGCCACTGCTAATCCCATCAACAGGTCTTCACTGCCTGAGAAGGGAGCGGCCCTGGAGCCTGCATCCTTGAGGCACCCCTGATCCCTCTGGACCCGGGGGCTGCCCTGCCACTGCTCCGACTGCACCACATGCCCCCCAGCCACCTCATCTGACACCTCACACCAGCACCCTGCTTTCCTCAAAGCCAACAGCAGGCACCTCGCAGAGCAGCTGGTTCCCTTCTCTGGGGCTTGGGATGCCGACTCAAAACCATTTGGTGAGAGTGTCCATGACAAGGAGAGGGCACAGCCCAGCACTGAACACAGTGACTGGCTGCACAGCAACAGAGCTGCCAGCAGACCTGACCACATCCCTGCTCAGGATTCAGGTGAGGACACTATTTTTGGAAACCAGTGCAGCCTCTCCCTGCTTGCTCTCTGGCCCTCACCATCTCATCAGCAAAGCGAGATTTGAAAATTGAACAGGAAATAGATCCACAAGTTAGCACTTGCACACCCTGTAATTTGACCAAAGCTGCTGCTGCAGCAAATGTTGGTGCCCGGGCAGGGACCTCATGCTTGGCACAACCTGTGCTTTCCAGGCAGGTTAGCAAGCCTCAACAAAGCATCCCCTGCCACAGGATGGAGCCTGCACAGGGGATGCTCCAGCCAGGGTTTGCAGGACAGGAGAAGCAACTGATCTGCTGGAAAATACCCCCATCATTTTGACCAACAAGAGCATGCAAATTGATTATTTATGAAGCATCTTTTCCTTTCCTTATGCATGCATCATCTAAACAGCCTTCCCACCCCCATTTCACAGCTTTATCACCAATCCCCTGTGCCCTTCACCTTGCAATCTCCTTTTTTCCTTCCTAATCTTTATTCATGTCATCAGCATAAGTTAGCACCTCCTTGGGAGGCAAACTCATCCTCTCACTGGGCATACTGTGCCTGCCACAACCCCTGCTTGGCTGAAGTTATGACAGGAATGCAGAAGAAAAAAGAGAGGAAAAAAGAAGAAAAAAGAAAAGTCAAGGAAAAAACCTCCATCGGGATAAGTGGACACAATCAAATATACAATAGACCAGAGAACACTGGATTTCACCATTATAAATCACCTTTCAATCCAGGGTCTTAAAGTGCTTTGCAAACATTAAATCGTAAATCCTTTATGAGTTAGATGAGTATTATCCCCTTCTCACAAAGAGCCTGAATCACAGGTGTGATGGCAGCTTTCAGCGACCTACAGCCAGAGTGGAGCTGGAGGAATGAGGATCTCCCACCCCCATCAGTCCATGGGCTTCTTCTCTCTCTGTGACTCATGGGAGAGGAGCACAAGAGCCTGAAACAGCAAAAAGCTCTTTACAGCTCCACGAGTTTCAGTTTGGCTGCCCAAGGAAAGGGACAGTTGTTCCAAGTCTCCTGCAACTCCCTTCCCTGCTTCCTTGCCTCCTGTACTCACTCGTTTCCGTCAGACTGCTAATCATTGACCTCTAGAACTGCCTGACATTGGTTTTGACCAACTGAACCAAAACAATGTGGCTTCTGCTTGAGCAGAAATTGCATTTCCAGCTCAGCTCTTTATTGCTCACGGCCAGTTTGCTGCCAGGTTTGAAGGGAGACTGCTGGAAAAGCAGATCCTTCCCTCGTTCTTTGAACAGAAGGACAGGGCTCCCATTTTCCATCCCATTCCCTGCCTCTTCAGACCACTGATGCTCCAGCAGAACCAACTGCTGTGCTGCATTTAAACACCCATCTGGAGATAAACAGTTTCACTCCAGGCCTCTAAAACAATAAGCAACTGTATTCTCAGCAAGCCCCTGCTAACCAAACCCACCTCAGCAGGTTCACCAGGGCTTCACCCTGCTCCAGAGCTGAGACAAACTGATCCATTCCTTCCTCAGCCCAGGGAGGGCATCCAAATCCAGCTTGGTAGCTCAGGCAGTCCCAAATAAACCCCAGTGCTGCAGATGGGAGCAGGCTGAATCCTGCTCTTTCCCTCCTCTCCTTGCCAACTCCAGGATTTCAGGGAGGTATTCGAAGAGCAGATTTGCAAACCCAGGTTATCAAACAAGCTGGTATCAATCTCCTTTACCAAAAGGAGGAAGCTGAGTGGGGAATATCCACCTTCATGGATGGCTGGTGGGACTCAGGAGCCCTGAGAGCCACAGCACCCAATGCAAACCTTGATTTGAGTCTTTGAGGTACAAAAAGGCCAAGAGGAAGATGGTGACCAGGCACAGCTGAGACCAAGCTTGCTCCCCAGATCCCCCTGCCCTAAAAAATTGCTTCATACATTAAGATAACCTCTCTGTATTTTTAATTAAAGATGTTTCTGTTGTATTTTGAGTGGTTGCAACAGAGTGAGTGGGTGCCCAAGTGCCCAGTTGGGCTGTTCTGGAGAGAAAGTGATGGCCTCTGGAGGCTTCCAGGAGTGGCAGACCTGCAGAGCCTGTGTCCAAGAAGCAGTTAGAGCAGCAGGCAGGGCAGTGGGCAGGGCACACAGCCAGGATGAAGAATAAATTACTCCTTTTCAAATGGGGAGAACTAACCTCTCCCCACAGCCTGCAAGAGCAAAGAGTGAGAAGCAGAAAAAAAAAAGTAAACTGCTCCACTTCAGGGCAAAATCATACCCAAGATGCTCCATGCTAAAGATCCAATGGCAGCTTAATTCAACTGGAAAACAAGAGGAGTAGGCAGGACTGTGGTCAAAGGTGCTCCAGTCAACACCACCACTTTCCCCACCCAGGATTGTTTTCATCTCCTTAAACCTCTGTGCAAATTAGCCTGGAGAAGATGTGGGTCCCTTTGCAGACGGCTCAGAAAACGCTTGCAAAGCACCACATTCCCCTGAAGACTCTGCACCTGCTGCAAGATGAAGATAAATTCAAAGCCACTGGTGTAAACACTCAGCAAACAGCCCCTCCAAACGCACCGTGTCTCCTTTGAAATATCATTTCCTCGTGCAGTTAATTACTTGCTGCTTTGTACACTTTCCCTTGCCCACCTAAAGGACAAGGAGGGGAAAAAAAAACCAACAAAACTCTGAGCTCATTTCTTTTAAAACTGGCAGTGCTGCTTAAATCTAGGCAGGGGGGAAAAAAAAAAAAGGTGTGTTCAGAACACGTATGGATTTACGAGCAACACAAATATCCCGTGCTCTTGGTAATACGATGTTTCTAAATCAGGCTCATAAATACATGCTTGGGAGATTAGTCTATAAAAAAAAAATAAACTTTAATTACCCCATCTTTATCAGCACACAGCCCGTGGTGTTAACCATACGTGGGTGTTAAACGCCAAGTGCTTTGCAATCTTCCCCGCCCCCCCTGGAGATAACGGCATCGTACGGAATGTTTCGTGGCTACTCGGGATATGAAAATGTATTTCCACCAGCCGAGGAAGACGGGGATAGGGAATGAGAGGAGAACAGCGAGTGCTGGAACTGCTTAGCAACACATACACACAGAGAGCCACCGGTGCCCGCCGTGCTGTGCCGCATGCAGAACACCCGGCACGGGGACAGCAGCGCCCCAGGAACAGCGATCCCACCACAGCCCATCCCACAGCCCTACGATGCTCCCAGAGGACGCCGATGCTGCTGGCATGTCAGAGGAACTGGGCTCCTAATGATCCTCCGTTACGTTCCAGCAGAGGCTCATTAATATGGTACAGCAGCGTTTCCAGGACACCCTCACACACAGGAACATCTCGAGGTGTTTTACGAGGGGGAGATCATGTCCAATCAAATCAAATGCCAATTAGGATGAGCAGCGGTGTTGACGGGCGGATCTGGGCACGGAGCACCCCTGCACACGGAGCAGCACTGCACATCTCCTCTCCTGCCCCACACCCTCCCCTCCCACGGCAGGATGGTCCCTCTTTCTCCAGCACACCAGGCACACGGGATGGGATGGGATGGGATGCGATGGGATGGGATGGGATGGGATGAGATGGGATGGGATGCGATGCGATGCGATGGGATGCGATGCAATGCGATGGGATGGGATGGCATAGGATGGGAGATCATCCTTCCAGCCAAACCATGACCCCACCAAGCCTTCATGGACCACTCAGCCCCAGAGCCACTTCCCTCAGAAGGGGATGGATGTGGATTCAATGAACACCCCAGGCAGCATCCGGCAGTGAGAGCAGGAGCAGGTGTTTCATCACACACCCTCGACACAAGGCTCAGCTTGAGACTCTTCTTGAGGAATCTTCTCCATCGCTGTCCTGGACAAATCCCAAATGAAGGTGCTTACAGCCACAGCCCAGATCTGTGTCAGGGCTTGGGCATGGGGCAGTCTCCAGCCTTATCCCAGAGTCAACAGGATCGGCCCCCATACTGGGGGAGACCCTCAGGGAGACTCCTCTCACCTCCAAGGAGGCAGAGAGGGTACACACAGGAGGGGATGGAGGGAAGCGAGGAGCAAAGACAGCCATGATGTGCAGCAGAAGGGTGAGAGCAGACACTCCTGGATTTATGGAGGATTTGATCTTGCTAAGCACATGCTGAATCAGATTAATACTATTAACATTTATGAATTATCCTCTAGCAATTAGCCAAGCCATCCTCCAGTACAGCACGGGGGGGGTTGCAGAAAAGGCGGCCCTGGGGCCCAGGTCAGAGACAGGAGGATGTCAGGGGGTGGAATGGTCACTGTGGGGAGGCTTGGGTCGGGCTGCTGGACCCCATGGCAAGGTCAAGGGCTCACTGGCTGAGTTCCTGTGTGCCACTGTAAGTTCTCATGCTCCCCCAGCAGCCTGAGCCTCAGCTCTTAAGGTGCTCTTGGAGTTATAATGCCTTACGTACTGAATAAATGTATATATTTCCTAATTATACAGTTGTCGGTGGTGCTCCCCCTTTGCTCTAAAACATTGTGCCTGCAGCTGGCACGGAGGCACCGCCAGCCAATTTCAACCAGGAGGAGGAGGAAGGGGGGAAACAGAGGGAAAGGTAAAACCTTGAAGGCTGGGCAAAGAATGAGCAGCTGAGGGGAGGGTGGAAATGGACATGACCAGAGTGGCACAGGTTGAGATGCTGCTCTGCTGATCCACCAGCCCCATCACCACTGGGCTCACCATGGGCACATTCTCCTGCCCACATACCTCAGACCTCCCTCAGCACAGCAAAGGCAGGAGAATTTATGCAAACCCAATTTGCTCTCCTGGCACTGTTACACTTTTTGCATTTCTCTGGGCATGGACAATTAAAATCAATGAAGTCAGTTTTGCTTTCATGTTCTCAATGCTGAATCGGTCGAGATAAAATCACATTAAAGAAACAGTTACATATTTAAAGGCAGAGATTGCCTGCACTGGAATTTTCTTTTACAAAAATCAATGAAAACACTTCTCCTGGAATTAAGGCCTGATCTTTTTTTGTTTTACACTCCAAATGAGTCCCAATTTTACAATATACAAGCACAAAGGCAATTCTGAATGGAAGCCTTCATTTTAAGGAGGAGGGAAAGCAATTTTCAATACAGTGTAACAAAAATATTATTCCTACAGGAAAAAGGGAAAAAAAGTAATCATTATCTATGAAATAGTTTGTGTTGAGTCACAGCCCAGGGAGGATTGTGCTCAGCGAGCAAAGGGCTGGTCAGACAGCTGAACTGATTCTGGAGATCAGCAGAGAGCAGTGATGGAGACTAGGATGCCAGGGAGGGCTCAGGATCTGGCAGATGTCCCAGCACCTGGCCGGAGATGTCCCAGGACCTGGCAGGAGATGTCCCAGAACCTGGTGGCAAGAGATGCCCAAGGATCCAGCAAGCTGCCCATACTGGCTGGGCCTTCACCATGCTGCCCATCCTCCCATTGTCACCCTGCAGGCAGAGCTGGGATGTGGGAATTGTGTTGGAATCCCCCAAAAAAATTAAAAAAAAAAAAATCCCAAACCACCTTTCTATCGTGTCCATTATTTTTGGAACAGATGTAAACTGAACAACAGGATGGGAATGAAAACTTCTGCTCTGCAACATCTCCCCGGGGTTGGGTCACATCCCTCCGTGCCTCAGTTTCCCCCAGACGGGCCAAGCATCATGGAAGCACGAGCATGACATCCACCACCCCCTGCTTCCTTCCCTGCTCCAGCCAAGGAGACAAATCTGTCGTGCCACAGGCATGCTGAGCATCCGCAACGAGATGCATCTTCGTTTTCCATCCCGCAGTAACCCTCGCCCTCCTCCCGCCTGCATCCAGCACCGTGTTTATGTTCTGCTTCCTGGGAAACAAGAGACTCGTTACCATGCGGAGGGCGACAGCAGAGCGATTAGTGAAATTTGTTACCCACATGCTCTGAACAAAATTAAATTAAAAGTGCTGCTTTGCTGTCAAGATAAGGGCCAAGCCAGAGAGATAATTTTTCACTCTCAAACACTCAATTACTTGCTGAGGCTGTATCAGATACAATCGGAAAATAAATAAATAAATGGGAAGACCCGCACTGCCTCCAGGAACAGATGTAAAAGCCTTTATCTCCAGCACAGTCCGGGGAAGTTAAAGAGCCTGCGATCACCACAGCTCCACCACCACTTTACTTGCAGAGCCTTCTGCTGCCCAGCCCCAGCTTCCCACAGCAGCCCCTCTCCCAACACCTCAGTTCTCTGGCCATGGACAGGAGCGTGTGTGCACCCCCACACCTACAGCCACCGGGGATTTAGGGAGCAAAGAGGTGGCTGGTGGAACCCCAGCCAAGCCTCCCTGCACAGCCAGAGGCTAGCCGGGATGAAGAGAGGCTCAGGGAGGGGTTTATGTGCTGTTGCAGTGCCTCATTGCTCTGCGGGCAAAATAAGCCATCATGCAAAAGCACTATGTTTGTTTGCTCGGTGGAAAAGCAGCATCCATGGTGGAAGGCTAAGAAGGGTTGGAAATGAGCAGCATTCCCCATCAGCACCACAGCCCTGGGCTCCGCAGCGGTGTGGGCAGGGCTGTGCTGCAGCCTGGCAGGATGGATCCTGGTGCTCTGAGGGGTAAAGAATGCATCGTGAAAGTACCTCATCCTTCAGATTTGGGGATGTCCTGGTCCCCTCTAGGGCGCTCTTCCCTGGTCTGACAGGAGCAGTATGGCTCCACATGCCGTGAAACCACCTGGATGCCCACCAGACACCAGCACTGACCTGTCCATTTGTCCCTGCTTTGTGTACCCTTCCCAGGGAACTCTAACCTGTCTGTGCCATACGTTGACCACATGAGGAGGGGATGGGCACAGGGCTGCCAGGGAGGGAGAAGATCCCCGAGCACAGACAGACAGCACCAGACTTATTCCTCCCTCGTGCTCCTGTAAACAACCCAAACTGACATGTTTGCTTTATCACCTTTTGTCTCCCATTCAATTCCCAAGAGCATATCTCCTAGTTTGAAGGTGAGTCAAGCCCAGGGCAGACCCGGGGGACACGTCCTGCCCATGGCATTTGCTCAGCCCCAGCTAGGCCGGGGGCACTGGCAGAGCACAGAGAATGGTACCCAAATTTCATTCTGCACTTCATTTAGTTCCCCATGAAATAATAAGTGCCTGCTGCCTCTGGAGACGGGAGAGGATCAAAGCGAAGCTTCCTCATATGTAGCAGACTCCGAATACCTAATATTCCCTTATAAAAGGCCTTGTTTTAAACACCAAATACAGAGGTAGATCAAAGCTCAGCTTCTCATTTCTCTAACAGCCCTCAGAAGACTCCGCCAGTCAGCCCAGCGTACATACACGTGCGCACCCGTGCGGTTGACACCAATCCAAGGTACATAATTGAACTCTGTTAATTTGTCAAAACCATCCCTGCGTGCTGTGGGAACAGCCAGGTGCCTTGTTCATGGAGACCTCAGCGGAGGAGCATCCCAAAACCATGTCCTCCCTTCCCTGGGGTGGTGGGGAGCTCTCCTGGGATTGGAAGGTATCACCTGAACAACAGCTATACTTTGAAAACAGGGTGGGTACTTCCCCCCCTTCCTCTTTTAACAGGCTGCAATAGAGGTAATGCTGAGAGGGGTGAAGCAATCCCAGACCCCAGCATGGGGGAGTGGGCTCAGGGTGGTCCAGCTCAGGCTGAAACAGATGCCAGAGCTTGCTTGAGGAGCAGCAGCCAGCTGAGGACATTCCATGAGACACCCCAGGCAGGTGGACACTGTACCAGGTGCCCTCCAGTACCTCTCAACCACCACAAGAGCAACAGTATTGCTTTGCCTTTGCACTCCACGCTCCACTTTGTATCTGGGTTTCCAGCAACCCAGGGGTTTCCCAGCAGCTGCAGAGACTCCTTGGTAGGTCCCAGGGGCTGGGATACAGGAGCTCCCAGCAGGGCCCAGGGGCTCAGACAACATCAAGGCTACAGGAGAGGGCAGAGAGTCTCTGGATCTCCCAAATTTGCTTGGGATGGCTCAGCCCCTTGCAGGGTCTCCGTATGATGCCATCACTTCCCCTGCCTCAGTTCCCCCCAACCCAGGGAGCTGCACAGCATCTGCTGCACGTTTCTGTGTTACAGAGCAGCTGCTCTGTGGCCTGAGAAAGCAGAGGGAGGTGGGGAAAACTCGCTTTTGCCTCCCCTCCAGCTAAGAGGGGCTCATTAGATTCACTGAGTGCTTAATGAGCCGGACACGGACCCTGGTATGGCCTTGGAGTTACAGTGCTGCCTCTTACCCCTCACCTTTATCTGACCAGCCACTGGGCTGCCTGCCACTCGGGGAGCTTGGGACTGCACACTCAGACCTGGACCTGAATATATTTTGCTGGGCAGGAGGCAAACACCACCCTGGGGCAAGGGGGATGGAGCAGGACTGACGCAGAAGTGAGGTTGTGTACAGGGCTCTGCCTCCTTGGTTTAGGGTGATTTTTGCTACTTTATTTCCCTCTCAAAGTCAGAAGGCGACCTGACAGAACACATCTCACCCTGCTCCAGAGAGAGGAACTAAGTATCAAGGCTTTGATATCGGCTGTGATGGACAGCGGGGGGTGTGGATTCACATCTTTACAACACTGGCAGGTTCTCCCTCACAAGACTTCAATGCTGGTGAAAGGTGCAATGACAGACAGCCCAGGAGACAAAAGCCATCTGTGTACCACAGCCAGCATGCAAAGAGGTTCCCATGTTTCCAGATTCTCCCATAGGAGTGGGAAAGGGGAGAGCCAGCCCCCATGACAAGCAGAGCCTTGGAATGCACAAACCTGTTGCAATCAGGTTGCAATAAAATCTGATTTCTGGAAAAGCTCGAGGAGTCAGTACTGAGGGTCAGCAGGAAGGAGCATCCCTGGCGCCATCTGAGTGTCCCTCCAGCCTCTGAGTACAGAGCTTCCCTCAGGACTTGTTGCACTTGGAAGAGCAGCCCAAATTCCAGCTCCCTTAAGACTACATGTCAGCCCTGCTGTCAGCGCTGCCATTAGAGTAGAGCTCACACTGATCCCTCGAAAATAAGCAGAGGGTGGAGAGCTGGCATGGGCACAGGCAGAGTGCCATGGCAAAGAGAAGTCTCACTGAAGATAGGTATGAACAGAGCGCTTCTTGGCATGACCCAGCTCCCCAGAGACACCACTGATCAGCATTGCCTCTCCCAGCTCAAATCCCAGAGATGGGGCTGAGCCCAATGGCAGACAAAGACCAAGGCTCCACGGGAAGGTGTCCTCTGATTTATTTCTTACACTCTCCTCCCCTATAATTTCTCCGGAGACTTTCCAAAGAACATAAGTGTAAGGGCATCCCACAGACCTAGAAGCTGGGAGGATGAGTGGTGCAGTGTGCTGGGAGCACAGAAGGTGATGCCTCAGCCATCCCTGACTCCATACCTGGACTGATCAGACTTACTTCTCCATGTATTCCAGCACTGAAAACCAGGTATCAACGGGTCTGCTGCTCCTCAGCTACCAGAACAAGCTCTCCCCTGCTCAATACTGACCTGTAGGAATGTCCCTTCAATAAACCTTGCCAAGGCACGACAGAACCTGCACTACAGAACTCTTTCTCCAGGAGACACACAACCACTTAACCAGCCAGCTTCAACCAAGCTCAAATACAACCAAACCTATGCACCACCTAAGTGGCAACTCCCCTCCCATGGTCTGGGATCAATGCCTTAACAGTACCAGTAATTAGGCTCAATCCTGCAAAACTTCATCCGAGGAGAGAAACCCCAAGGAATCTCTCTCCTTGGACCTGATAACTATCTGACAGCACCTGCAACGACACGCGAGCACAGCAAAATCAATATGGGAACATCATTGTAAGAATTAACTGTATCTGACGACGCATCCTTCTCTATTAGAGTTACGATCCCGTCCAATTATGGATCTTGGCTGAACTTGTAATTATGAGTTTGGTACTAGGACTTCCCACTGAGCTATTGCTTTCCTTCCATGAGGGACAGAGGAGTCAATGAAAAGATAATAGAAAATTCCTTTCAAGGACACAGTGATGGCAAAATTTAGCTAGACAGGAGGGGGAGTACAATGGGGACTTTATGCAAGACAATTCCCTGCGTTAGCCACCAGTGAACATGAACAAACCAGGTTCTCGCAGCATCGCTCAAACGCTAACGCAGATCTAACATCCAGCTCTGTGCAACGGCGCGAGGCAGCTCTGCCTCCTGAATTCCCTTCAAACTCAGCCATCAAAGCTGCCCAGGTGAACAACAGCTTATTCACAAAAAAAGAAAGGAATTCTTCCCATTCATCTATTCTATCCATTTATATTTGTCCTGCCAGGAAGCTTAAACAAACAACCCAAACCCAACACATACGTCAGTAAGGATATCTTTGTACCTGGCATTCGGTACGAGCGCGTTTCAGGAGACTGGCAGAGCACTTGACCTCGGGGGAATGGCGTCAAGGCAGCCTTGCAAAGACTCATCTGCTTTTCATTAAAACACAGGTTTCCACACCTTCCTCACAATCACCCCTTCTTTCCCTAGTGGAAGCTGAAAAAACCTCAAACTTCAGGGACTTTTCCAAAGTACCCGAGGGCTTTCACATCCAGCCCAGTATTGCATAATTATCCTTGAAATATCCTTGAAAAAACTATGCCAGCACTCAGGAAGTTTACCCCCTGTCCCTGTTTTGGGACAGTTTATTTTGTCTCTGTTTGCAATACAACCATTCCTTCCTTCTCTCACACAGCCACAAAGACGATTAGAGGGATGGAGCACCTCTCCTATGAGGAAAGGCTGAGAGAGTTGAGGCTGTTCAACCTGGAAAAGAGAAGGGTTTGGGAGACCTTATTGTAGCTTTCTGGCTCCTGAAGGGAGCCTACAAGACAGCTGGAGGGGGACTTTGGACAAGGGTATTTAGTGACAGGACAAGGGGGAATAGCTTCACGCTGACAGGGTTAGATTGGATATTGGGAAGAAACTCTTCTCCGTGAGGGTGGTGAGACACTGCCAGAGGCTGCCCAGAGAAGATGTGATGCCCCATCCCTGGGAGCATTCTAGGCCAGGTTGGCTAGGGCTCTAAGTAACCTGGTCTAGTGGAAGTGTCCCTGCACATGGCAGAGGGGTTGGAACAAGAAGGTCTTTAAGGTCCCTTCCAACCCAAACCAGTGTGTGATTCTGATTTTATGATTTTCCCGTGAATGCAGCTGTGTTCGTACTGCAATAGGTAACTTTAACTCACAACTCCTCTCCTTGCTTTTCATCAAAAGCTCATTTTAAACTCAGTGACAACTTCTCATGGTTCTAAAACACATGGAAAAGAGGGGAAAAAAACATATAAAATTGAAGGCCCAGCCTTTCAGCAGGAACAAACGCAGTGCACCCCTGTGCACGCGTGTGTTCATTCCCGTGTGCAACCACCGAGCTGATCTGAGGTGCTGAGGTAATTTCACATTCAAATAAACACATTGGGAGAGCATTTATGGGAATGGCTCATCATGGAAACAAATGGGGCCGTGTGTGCCGTGGTGGGTACCGGCATCTATCTGCCTGCTGCGCTGTGCCGAGGCCCGGCTTCGTGCACAAAACAAATGGAGGGAGCAGACCCACTGTGCAATTTTTAAATTGCTTCCCAACGGAGTTATTTCCCGACTGTGATTTTTCAAACACAGCAGCAGCAGCAAGGCTTGTCCTCCCCTCTGCCAAACAGCTCGGGCCCAGAGTCCCGAACAAAAACGATCCAGAGTGATGTGACTGGAGGAATCGCAGACACTCATTTCAAACTCCAGATGATATTTCAGTTTCTCAGCTTCTCTAACTCACAAAAGAGCCTGAAGGGACTTTGGTCTACAAATCCCTGCCCCAACCCTCATTTTGAATTTGTTCCTTTTAATTGCCTTTGTGCCAAGAGGAAGGCCAGGAAACTTTCAACCAACGGATGCTTTGCATGGGAAATAAAGGGCAGAAAACAGGAGTTTGGAGCAAGGAATTGCCAAGGTGACCAGCCCTGACAGCTGCACTGGCGCCAGGATGATGACGGACACAATCGCTCCCTGCTGGTGCAGCTTTGGGGAAGTGCCAGGGCATGTGGAAGGAAACTGGTATTAGAAACCATCAAAGAAACACAGAACCTCAGCAACATCACCGGGAAACGTGATTTATGGCTCCTGCACGGTGCTGCATCACACAGACAGCACATCTTGGGATGTCTTTACCACCACGGACTGGTATGGCTGTCTTTCAGATTCCAGCAATGTCAGACACCATCACCCATGGGAACAATCAAGGTGCTCAACCATTTTTTCCCCCATGTGCAATCACTGTCTCCTTCTGTACCTTTGCTTCGTCTCCGGCTCCGATACTGCTCCGTGTAGAAGGTCAGCTGGGTTTCGTCATCCGCCTCTGAGCCAGAGTTTCCTTTGGCACGTCCAAACCCGATCCCCCCTGCAAGCAATAGAGAGGAAAAAATCAGTCCTGTCAGCTGGGATGCTCAGCAGCAGGAGGAGCTTGGAGCTCCTCGGCAGAGATGCCCGATTTGGCCAGAATCCACTGCTCCTGACTAAGATGCTCTACTTGGAGTAACCAGAAGTGACCAGGGACTTTTACCACTCATGATTTCACTGGTTCCTTACTGCCCTCATCAAAAATCAAGCCTCCATGATGCCAGTTGTGATGTGAATGTAAGAAGATCCTTTCTACCCTCAAGAATGCAAAATACAAATGTATTACAAGGTATTTACAAAGGAAACCCCTGAGTGTAGCAGCTGCTCTCCTCAAGGACACCTACACAGTGAAGTACAGTGAATTTTAGGTATTTGCTACAAAGCAAACCCAGCAGGGACAAGCAGTACATGGGGAACACAGCACCTGGGGGGCACCCAGGACCCCACTGCATGGCAAAGGTCCTACTTCTCTCCCTCATCACCTGCTTTGGCCCATCTGCTCGCCCAGCTCACCGTGAGAACCAGCAGCAGGTGTTCCTGCAGTGGTCAGGACCGATAGGAGCAGGGCTGGCCCATGGTTTACCTGGTATCCTCCTCTCTGGGCTGGATATGGAGCAGGATGCATGAGGAGCCTCGTTGGCTTCAGCCGCGGACACACCAAGGAGCGACGGATGCTTTAAAAGTGACGCAAACTTTAACTGGCAGAAGTCCTTCAATCCTTGCAGAGTTTAAAGCAAAGAGGCCTCTGGGGGTTGACAGTGGCCCTTTAAACTGCCATTAAAATATTTTACTGTTTTTAAAAAATCCTTTATTTTAGGCAGAAGCACAATTTCCCCATTTCTTGGCAGGAGAACAGAAAATGAACGATGCCTTCTGCCCTCTGAAATCCTTAATCACCGCAATGAGAGGTGGCTGGCAGGAGCCAGCGGGACACTGGGAGCTCCACACGTGGCTCCTGCCCTGTCCATGCCCTCACCTGCCAAAGAAGTGTCCTCAGAGGGGGTGAGGGTATCTTAGCAGAGGGGTAGGAAGAGGCTCTGCCAGCTCCTTTCCTCATGAAAGCAGCAGGAGGAGTCACTGCTTAAACACAGCAGCGTTTAGGGCTTGAAAATGTGGGCTTGTGGGTTTATAGACTCACACCCCAAACCATAACCCACCATCAGCCCCTCCTCAGACACAAATAACACAGCAAACATCCAGTGCCACAATACACCCACACCCAGGGTCTGGGGGTTTGAAAGGCACAGCGGAGTAGTAAAACCAATCAGGCTTATTCGCATCAGTGAGAAAAATCTTAATTAATCTGGGCTTCTAACACAGGCCCTTGGGCAACCAGCCAGGGCTGCAGCCCTACTGTACAGCCCATTCTCACCCAGAAGGGGCTGCCCTGGGGCTCCTTTGCAGCCACAATGTCCAGAGCTGGAAGACAGACACCAGCTACAGGAGGGTTTTTTTCCCAGGAGCTCAGCACAGCCATCTCCTCTGCCTGGAAAAGGGACCTGGATACTGCCTGCACACGAATGACATGGCACGTCCCTCTGCCACCTTCCCATGCCCCAGTCCTGGCCCCTTTTGCACAGGCAGATGGCTGGGGTGGACAGAGGCAGCGATCCGGTGCTCTCTCTGCTCTCACAGCCCGCCGAGGGGACCGGGCAGTGGCACAGGCAGCAGCTGCTCCACCGCCACCGGCCCAGCCCCCTCCGGCCGCTCCGCGTTTGTGTGCCGGCTGCGTCTCCGTGATGGATGGAGCTGACATGTTAAATTACTCAGGCTGGATGTCTTCAGAGAGCTGGTGACAGCGATATTGCATTTTCTGATTACCCAGCACTGCGCAGGATGTATAAATACAGGAGTCAGGAGACCCAGCGCAGGTCCCCAGCCCGGAGCAGAAACGTCTCCTCTGACCCCACATGCAGTGGCAGAGGTCACCCTGGAAACACGAGCCCAGGTCAGGGACATGGCTGCCAGGGATGTGCTTTTATTCCTTTGTGTTACGAAAGATGCCAGAACACACCTTGGTGGTGGTTTTAGGGGTCCTGGAACCCAGCTGAGGCAACCTGGAGGATGCGGGAATGCTAATCCTCAACGGATCCTGCTGTAAACTTGATTTCATGCTTAACTCGCCCCAAAACCTTGCTGAATCACCCCTGTGAGACATTCACAACTGGGGCAATGCCTACTGACCCAGTTCAACAACCAGCCTCAGTTGCAGCTTGCTGCCAAGGCACGGGCCCAAGATAATCACGTGGTGGGGCTGAGGATGCTCACAGCAGAGCACCCAGGTGCTGATGGGGATGAATAAGGACAGCACTCACCTAAAGGCAAGCAGCCCTGCCTGGTCAGCATTCCTTTTCCTTTAAAAACATGGAGAAAGCCAGAAAGTATCAGAAAAAAAAAAAACCCACCCTAATCACTGCAACTGATTACAAAGTTGAATAAGTTGCTTAAAAGACAAAACAGGGAAACGGCAACTTTGCAGCACTGGATACCTGTAATGCACCAGCAACTCTCTCCACTGACTCCTCCAAGAAGTTACACCCCCTTTACACACAGTTCACTCCTGTTATTTAGATTGAAGAGAAAACAAAGCTCCCCTTCCTCACCCACACCCTTGTCTCCCGCATGGCTCGGTCCCCAGGCAGCAGAGGGGCGAGGAGGGGGAGCTCAAAGAAGATGCTCTTGTTTCTAATCCTGTTTGCAGATTTACAAGCTCGTTAATCCGTTCAAACAGATCTGAGCTCAGCCAGGCACCAGGGCAGGGCGCTTGTTCTGAGTGCAACATTAATTTAGTGGGGAGCAAAGCGGGGAGCCAAGGCAAACACCTCGTTAGGGTGCAATTAAAGGTGGTAGTGTTAATGCCGAGTGGGGACTACGGAAATAAAATTCAGGAATCAGAGGCTCCGTTATCTCCAAAGAATTTTGTTAGCTAAAAGCCACGTGTATGTTTCTTAAAAGTGACTTTTTGGCATTAATGAGGAAAAAGCAAACCTGACATTTTTAATCCTTTCTCCAAAGCCAGTAGGTCACAGAGCATCTTAAGAAAATATCTGTGGATGCAAAACAAACCGAAATGGAGTTAAAATAACAAAATAAGTAACAGGAGCTATTTGGATAACTCCTGTCTGAGGCCAAATTGACCTCAAGTACTTAATCTCTCCAAGCTGCATGTTATAACAGAAGTTGGAGCTTGTTTTCGTCCCCAGTGGCGCCAACCTGGGTGACATCTTTATGCACCCCCCTGCCCTGCAACCACTGTCAATGGAAAAACGAGTGTCTTCACCCCTTCCCTCCAGGAAAAGGGCCAAACCCTGCACACACCACAGAATTCAAGACCCACAACCTCGCTGCTCGACCGTGTTGGGTTCACTCTGCTCCATGCTCACTTGCCCCATGCAACACAGTCTCCTGGGTGTTCAACAAGCTCCTCTGCTTCCAGGCTTCCCAGTAAAAGCTGGATGAGGAGTGCTCTCCCCACCATGCCAGCACCGTGACGAGGTCCGTGCACCAAGGGCTGCCAGGGCTGTGCAGAGCAATGCAGTTAGCTCAGTGGAGATTTTCAGTTTAATTAATTTAACCCTGAAAAGAGCACCAAAAAATGAAAAACTAAACATGGCCAGAAAAAGGTAAACTAGATGCAGATTTAGAGAAAGAAAAAAAAAAACCATAAACATTTGTGTTTGAAACTTACCCAGTCAATTCAAAAAAAGGATAAAGAAGAGAATCCCTTTAAAATTAAGTGCCCTGCAGCAGGGGTACATTCACACATGCTGCTTCAGCTGAGGAAAGCTCTTCCTCCTCATTTATTGTCCCTTTTCCCTCTGTCTATACCCAAAAATCCCACCACTGTGGGTGGTGCAACAATCAGGTGATGGTCTCAAGGCTTCCACTATGGAATGCTCCCAGACAGCCCTTGAAGGATTTTATTTTCACCAAGGACAACTCACAGAGCTGGACGTGATACTTTGACTCAGAGGAGGCCAAAATTCCAGGCTAAACCCTCAAAAAGCCTTTCCAGCAAAACCTGATGCTCCACAGGCACCACAGGACAGATGGACAGAGCACGTGGAGCCAGAGGTGTCCTGGCAAAAGCAGGGACCATGGATGAGCCCAAACAAATTCCAGCTCTCCTTCCTCAGGGAGCTCTCTTTCCTGGGTAACTCAGGGTACAGCCAAGAACTCTAAACCACAAGAAGCTGCAGCCCCACTATGCAGCACATCCTGATAAACAGCACATTCTGTCTCAGCAAAAGGATCATTATGGGTTATTTCTTCCCAGATCCAGGGTGTTTTTAAAGCCCTGCCCCAGGAGAGGGCACCAGACCCCCTCTCTGCACGCTCCAGCCACCCCAAGGCCACCCCCCATCATCCCACGCAGTCCCTGTATCCACACAGTATGGTCCGTTGGTCAAACCCCACCCTCAGTCCCTGCCCTGCTGACTCTCCCCGTGTTTCCCAGGGCATCACTTCCCTGTTGCAGCCAGGTTGGGATGTCTGGCTACCACCTGGCTGCATTTTGGGAACCATAAACCCTCTTGGACTCAGCATCCTTCCCTCTAGCGCTGCCAGCCCCCACAGAGATCTCCTCCTTCCAGCCCACCCCTCCTGCCCCTCGGCTCTCACCATCCTCACTCTCCCTCTATTATTTATAACCTCTAAACACACTTCACTCAATAGAAGCGTTTAGGGAGAGAGGTTGTATGAAAGAGGCATTAGACAAAATAAAGTTATATAGCACTGTAAATGGAGAGGGTGGTGTGGTTTTGAGTTTTTTTCGAAGTCAATGTACTTGGGGAAAAAAACCCTTTCCTAGAGCTGCTGGAAACACTCAGCACAGAACCAGATTTAATGATGAACAATGGGCAGCAGTTTAAACACACTCAGTGCAGGGAAGTGAAGCAAAACAAAGTTGATCCCAGATTTGTTTTCCTTGTGCTGGGGGGGTTGAGTTGTTTGTTTTCTGGTTTGGATGGTTTATCCCATCCTTCTGAAGGAGCAGCACTCGGAAACCCTTTCAGAGCCTTTCCACAAAGGAGGAAATCCTTCTGCTGTGCAGAGTTCCTGCGGGGAGAGCGCTCCAGCTGTAGGGCTCTGATGAGGTTAAGCATTAATTACATCAAACCACAAGAAAATAATTACACACAGGCATCCGTCAGGCTGACTTGTCACTACCCGCGAACAAAGTTGGATGTAAACTCCATCAGCGGAACTGTCACGAGGCCGTTAGGAGGAAATAAATGTATCCCAAAAGGACAATTTCATTTAGGGGGAGGGAAAAAAAAAGTCCCGTGAATTGCAATGGATTAATGAGGCAAAGGGTTTGTGTTTGCAGTTGGATGGAAAACGCAAACATCCTGAGCTGTGGTATCATCCTTTAACCTGAGACCTCTCTCGCACTCCAGCCGCTTGCCTGCTGGAAGGACAGGTAACCACAGGCTGTAAAAACAAAACCTCTGGCTCAGGAGAGGCCAGGGAAAAGGCAGGGAAAGGCATGGATCAGCTCAGCAGCAGTGCCTGGCCACCACTTCCACAAGCAAAGAGAAATTTAAATTAAAGGGAAAAGAGGATGGATGGGATGGGGCTATAGGGAGCGAGAACTCCACTGGAGACTCTGGGACTGGCTGGCTTTTTGGGGCTGCTCACTGATTCCTGATGATTTGAGACCTTAAAATCTCTTCTCTAGGGTGTGCTGGTGAGGTATCCCGTAGGTGGGGATATTGTAATTCAGCGTCCCCTCCAGAAGCCCATGGGGTACATTATGCCTCAGGCTCCTCATCCCACAGACACTGGGTACAAACAAATCTCCAACTCTCACATTGAGGAAACACCAGCCTGGGGAGAAATGGAGAGTAACCAAGGGTGCCCTTGTCCTGGTATCCACATACTATTCCCATGGCCACTAATAGGCAGAGGAATCCTGGGGGAGGTGGGAAATGGGGTGAGGGGTGTCCCCAGAGACAGGGGACACAATCTGGGCCATACTCTGCTCCCACACAGCCAGAGGCTCTGCCCGCAGCTGGGCATTGTGCCTCCTCCTAAGCTCGGTTGCAAGGATTAACTGACTTGTTCCATTAGTGACCAAAAAGCCTCTTACCTTCAGGCAGTTCAAAAGTGAAATAAACACACACACACATAAAAAAAATGAGGTTGGAGCAGGGAATCAGGGAAATTTCCCCAGACAGTCCCTGTGGACCCCAAAGCACCCACACACACACACAGAGTAAAATCCAGAGACACATATTTGAATAACTACTAGAAAACACACCAAATAATTTAAACCAGTTAAAGAGTCAGAACATTTTCTTCACACTAAGTGAATAATTTATGGGCAGAGCTATAATAAAAAAAAGCCCTCTCTCCAGGCCTGTATTGCAGGAAAATGTATCCAGAATAAAAGATCACATTTCAGACTCATAAATAAATGAAAAACAAAACCAACAGTAAACAGAAAGAAAAGTATTTCCTTCCCAGCTCCCAGTGATGTTAGAGCCAAAACGGACTTCATCCCTTTGTGAAACAAAAACTTGCCAAGAAACTCAGTTAGTCCAGGAACTAACCTCAGTCCAGGGACTCTGGACTTGCAGCAAATCTGGAAGAATCCATTGGAGGGGACACACATGACATGACTCCCAAGCACCTCGACTAGACGACCCAGAGGATGCTGCGCGGGGTTTGCCCCTCGTTACCCCATCACAGAAGAGCTCTGGTGTCCCCACAACTCTGCAGGGAGGGTGGGAGAGCTCCCTCCTTCCTCCCCAGCAAACTCCTCTGGACCTGTCACTGCAGGAGCAGGTGGTGCCCACAACATCCTACCTCGGGGCCGGCTCCGGCGTTTCCGTCTCCCCACGGACGTGCTGCGCAGCGCGGGCTGGAGCTGCCCGATCTCGATGGGCGTGTTGGTGCGGAAGCTCTCCTTGAACTTCTGCATCAGGGATTCCACCGTCTCCTGCGTCACCTCGGGAGCTGCAACGCCAGCAAAGGGACTGTGGTTAGAAGAGGACAGGGCCACCACGCCCCCCTGCTCATACAAGTCCTTCCTGGCAGAGCACAGCGCGAGCCGACCCTCGCCAAGTCCTGGGGCAGGAGCTCTGTTAAGACCCTCCAATGTCACCCATGGGGACCCATCCAGAACTTTCCAAGTCCTACCAAAGTCACAGAAATTAGAAAATTGTGATTTTACGGACATTGCATTTTCCATGCTGCTTTCCAGAACGTTGGATTGTTCCATGCCTGTTCTCCCATGTGCACGCAGGGCACTTGGAAGCATCGTGCCCTTATCCAAGTTACAGCCTGAAGGTTCAAATCACGCACACCCCAAACAGTGAGCTGGCTTTGGGTCAGGTTTAACTCTGTCCCAGGAGCTTGGAGTCAAACGCCAGCCAAGGCAGCCTTTTTGGAGGGATGGGAACTCCCCAGTAGGCAAGCTTAGGATTACAGAGCAATAGGGAAGGCTGGGGTGGAAGTTGGGAAAACAATGTGCAGCTGGCCCAGGCATGCTCTGAGCTGCAGCAGGGGTCTTCCAGGGGCTGCACTCACACACTGGGATGCAGCACCTAGTTCAGCAAACAGCTTCCTGCAACATCTCATGGCATGTCACAGCTTGTTGATATTTAAGGAACTCCTCTCCTTGCTCTCACAGAGCCTCAATTCAATAATGCCAAAAAATCCCCCCAGACCTTTGCTGAAGCTCCACACGCACCCACACAATGGGCAGTCATGGGAAATCATGAAGCCACTCACAAAGAGCAAAGATGAAATTCAGGATCAAAAGGTCTGCCCTGCAGGACACAGAGGTCTCCCACCTTCAACATCAGTTTGGCCTCTTGTCAGCTCCTTGAATAAACTCATTAGCGGAACATAACCTCTGTCCTGTCTCCATTTCCAGAGTCACCAAGTCCCTTTGATGAGCTCCAGCAGCTCCCACTGCCTGCAGCATGCCCACATGGAGATGGCAGGGACCACCAGTCCTAGAGCCCTGTCACATCCTGTCTGGATAAGGGATAAGTGAGCACTTTGGAGCTCCCTGCCTGCCAGGAGTTATGGGCTGATGTATCACCCCATCACATTTCCCACATCCAGACACATCAGATGTGCATGGAGCTCCTCAGGCACCCGGTGAGCTTGGGGTGCATAACTGCTCTGGACCATGGACCCCAATTCCCTTCCCAGCATGGTGCAGCTCCATTCAGTGAGGACTGAGAAGCTGGCCATGCAGGATGAGGCATCTGGAATTCTAGACAAGGATTTGACCTAAACATGGAGTCTGCAGCACTCTCCAACAGGCACCCATGCCACAGGGAGCAGAGCACCCCGTGCCACAGGCAGTGCCACACCAACCCATGGAGCAGCGCCCCTTCCTTCTCCCCAAATTCCAAAGGCGATGTCCTCAGCCTCCCCAGGGTTGAGAGGCTTTAGAGCACCCAAGGGTGCTTGTCTACCCCTGCAGGCTTCAGAGAAAGTTCCAAAATCTGGTGGGGCTGTTGGTTTGGGGGGGGGCATCAGAGAACTGATCACCTGCTGTGCCCGTGGGCACAGGCGCATCTGGAGGGCTCAGGAGAGGATCCATCCAGGCCGAGCTGCCACACCAGGCAACGGAGAGATGAAGATCAAATCCGCTGCCTGCGTAAGCACCAACAGTGGAACCATTTCAGGAGAGCTCTGGAGAGAGCGGTGCCTAAGGGACCATCTACGTTACGTATTCCGATTTTCCAGTACCAGGCTCCCCCAGGAACCACAGATAAAAGACAAAGCTCCCCAAAGCCCCTGACGTTTACGGTAGGTGCAGCCGAATCCTGTGCTGTCAGATGCCCCGGCAGGCATCATCACAAGGGAAAAAATATATCAAGAGCGGGGAAAGGACTCCAAAGAGCACCTAGTCCCACCCCAACAGCACAAATCCAACCCGAGGTGCCAGGGAATGATGCTGTGGCAGCACAAGGGCTGCTCAGCCTCCCACCACCATGTTCACGGGGGGAAGCCCATCCCCACAGCTCCTTCACCCAGGAGCACTCGTGGCAGGGCCTCCCCGTGAACAGATGGTGTTCAGACCTCGGGGCTGTGTGATACAGGATGTGTGGAAGTGGAGCAGGGAGCTCGGGAACCACACGGCTGAGGCTTATTTACTGAAAGGAGGCCAGGAGGAGAGCACAGGAGGGAGGAGGAGGAGAGGGCCATGCCTTTGGCAAGCAGCAAAGCACAGCAAGGTCGCAGCACTCTCATGGGTCCCTGCTCAGCTGAGGGGAGCAGGGACCCTGTGGTGATCACACCCATCTGGCCACCACACTGGCACATCCACCCCGGGGCATCTGCTCCCTTGCCTGCCAGTGGAACAAATACCAAAATCAGGGGGAAAGTTTTGCAGGGAGAGGAGGGGGTTCTTCAGCTGCCAGCTATTTGGGATGGTGCTACAAATACTGCAGGAATGGGAGCAAAGAGTTGGTGTGTCTCACTGCTCTGCACAGCCCCTGTGTGCCAGCACGTCCTTGGCTGCTCCACGCCCCTGAGCTCGAGGGTTTAGAGGAAGGAAATGGGAGAGGGAAAGAGAGGGGAGAAAAGTAAAACAGGGGAAGAGACAGAAAAAAGGGAAGAGGAAAGAAGGGAATGGGAAAGGAAAGAAAAGAAAGAGGGAAAGGAGAGAAAAAGAGAAATGAGAAAAGACCCTCCTTGACATGATCTCAGCAAGCAGAGTTTGACATGGGTGAGCAGCACAGAGAAAACTCTCAGTGACAAGTGAAAGGTAGCTGAGCTCCAACTGTGTGAGCAGCAGGGGTGAAGGATGAAGGAAGGGCCCTTCATGCACTGCCAACAGTGCCAAAAGGGAGGGAGAAGAGACCACTGCACCATAATAGAATGAGATATGGCACTTGCTGGGGTTGGTGGGACCCTGCTGACTATGGGAGTGTCCATCAGACACAGTTCACTACAAACTGTCACCTGGGCCTCCCCACAGCAGCCCTCTGAGATTTTTAATTGTTCAGAAAAGGATGTGAAGCGCTACCACAGGGTAGACAGGGCCTTAATAATTTGCTTTAACTCACGGTCAGCCCTGGAGTGGTCAGGCAGTTGGACTGGTTGGTCCTTGTAAATCACTTCCAACTGAACTATTCTATTCTACACACCCTTGGACTGCCTATGGCAAAGATGGGCTCAGGCAGCAGCTCCTGGCTACCTCCACACTACCCACTCACTGCTCTCCTCCCTGGCACAGCCACATCACCAGTGCCCAAGCACCAGCTCCTCCCAACACTGGCCGAGCACGACACATCTCGGAGGCGACAGGACCATTCCTCTCCTCGAGCAGAGCTTGCCAAACCGCCTTCTCTTCCATCCACGGTTTCCAGGAGATAAATCCATCAGGGCTACTGAGCTCACATCTTTGTCACCACGCTGAGAGATTCTCCAGCCTGGCAGAGGTGGTGAGATCCACCCCGAGGTTTGGCACAGTGCTCCGATCTCAATCTCCCCCTTGTTCTACAGCAAAAGCCTTCAGCAGCACAACCACCCCAGGAAAGGGCTGAAGCAGAGGAATCACGAGGCTTTTCTGCCTCCGCAAAATCAGCTTCCCTTTCTGGCAGCGCTCTGAGGACGCAGCTGAAGGTCACCGTACCTTTGTGAAGCACAGTACATGTTCCTGACGTACACCTCCCTCCTGTCCACCCCCATATGCTATTTGGAAAGCGATTTGCTCTCCTTATGGCTCCCCTATTCGCTTGCACGTCTCCCACAAAACAATTCCTACCCAGCGCCGTTCTCTCCTCCTTCCTTTCTGCTGGCACAAATTGCAGGGGGGGAAATATGCTGTTTGGCTTAAAAATTGCAACAACAACAGAAAAAAAATAGTCATCAACTGAACAATATGAGCAATGTTTGGGTAAAAATACATTGCAGTGGAGATGGGAAGCGGCAGCACTCGTTCCAGCCCTCACAGGACTCGCGGTGCAGCCAGGAGAACAACACCCTTCCCAAACAAACAGGCTGGGTGTGGGGGACTGTTCGGGGGAGATACCACATCTAGGATCTCACCAGCATCAGTGCCCAGGAGGGTTTCTTCAAAACACAGTCCCAGGCTTGGATAAGCCCAACTACCCACAGCCCCTATTTGAGTGACGCACTAGCTGTAGAAGCCATATGAGGAGCAGCTGAGGGCACTTGGTCTGTTCAGCCTGAAGAAGAGGAGATTAAGGGAGACCAGACTGCAGTTACAACTTCCTCATGAGAGGAAGACGAGGGGCAGGCAGTGATGTCTTTTCTGTGGGGATCAATGACAGGACCCCACGGAATGACCTGAAGCTGTGTCAGGGCAGGTTTAGGTTGGGTATTAGAAAGAAGTTCTTCCCCCCAGAGGATGGTTGGGCACTGCAACAGGTTCTTCAGGGCAGTGGCCACAGCACCAAGGCTGACAGAGCTCCAGGAGTGTTTGAATGATACTCTCAGGCACGGGGTGTGACTCTTGGGGATGGTCCTGTACAGGGCTATGGGTTGGACTCGATGATCCCTGTGGGTCCCTTCCAACTCAGCATATTCTGTGATTCTGTGTGCCTCCACTGGTTACACTTGGATGGAAACTCCACCATTCCAGGACATTCTCTAGGGGTACGGCACTACAAACCCCCTTTGACTGTGCAACCTGTTCCCAGCCAGCAAAACCAGGCAGGAACAGACATGCCCCACAGCTCTTGGGAACAAGCCCTCAGCTTTGCTGAGATGTTTTGGAGTCTTGAGAACCCCAATGGAGCAGCTTCTCCCCAAACCAGGCTCGACCTTCATGCAGCCGTTGGGCGGTGGGAGAGCTGGACGGACCCAGGCTTGGGTTTTTACAGCTTATTAAAATAGAGCAGTGAGGTTTAAGGTCTGCAAAGGTGCCAGATTCCCTGAGCATCCTAGTCTTCAGCGTTTGGCTTAAAGGTTCTGTCCCTGGAGCCACAGCTATCCCTGTTCTCCTCACACAACACCTGCACTCCAACAGCTGCAGGGGCAAGGCAACAGCAGCTTCTATTAGAGCTTCCCACGCTAGGTATGGAGTAAAACATGTCTTTATAAAATACTGGGTTTTAAGCCTACCCTCTGGTTTTCCCATCCCTCTCTTTGATTTCTGACTGTGAGAAGGCAGGTTATCAATCCCGCAATATTACTAATGGCTACAATGCTCCCAGAGTTTTGGGGGAGAGGAGTAGCCCACAGAGCATCTCAGGAGCTGCTCCACTGAACATGATGCTTCGCTGGAATCAAAGCGTTTCACAAGAAGACACCAAACTCAATCAAGGATTAAATGGAAAAGTTTGGGTGCAATTAAAAGCCAAGGTCAGTGGGGTTTTTACCTCCTGATCTCCAGTATCTTCATGACAGCACCCGTGGCCACGTGTAGGATGCAGCCCCCTCACCTCAGACTCTTCTCCAAGGTTGTCTCCTGCTCTTTCCCCAGCTGCTTCCAGTATTTTTCAAATAATCCACTTTTTCTAGGCATGGGGAAGGGTGCTCTGCTGGGACCACTGACATGGGCTCCAAAGGTCTAATGCATCATGACAACCCTGACCCACCACAGGAATGTGGTTACATGTACGTGTAACACACTTTAATAATATTTTAATTGTTTCCTCCAAATCAACCCCCTGATTTTCAATAAGCTCATTTTGATGTTTCTCGATCAATATTTCAGAAACTTCTATTCTGCAAAGTATTTCAAGAAATCGACTTTCCGATCCTATTTGGAACGAGCATAAATTTCACAATACTGGAAGTTTTCCACATGGTAAAAACCCTGATTTCTCACCAGCTCTAAATAATGGGTGTTTGTTGCTTTTCGAAGCATGAAATAACTAACGGTGTTTGTTCTGAGACTGGGATGTGGACTGATTTTCAACAGTGCCACCCTGAAGGTACTGAGCTCCAGAAAGCACGGAGCTTTACTAGCATAAAATTAGGTAATTACACTGATGCCGATGCAATGACAGTGGGAGAGATTTGTACAATAGCTCCCCACGTACCGGGAGGAAAACACATGTGGAGAGCGACATCCTGCCTCGGAGCACAGTGGATAGGGCAAAGACATCAGAAACACTGAGAACTTCATCTTTTCACGGCTTCCTCCAGCCACTAGACCCCTCAACCACCTCTTGAGCAAGAGAGCCTGTCCCCTTCAGTCCCCTGATCTCCACCAGTCCACGTCAAATGCCACGTGCAGCCACCACCGTGTCCAAGACACACTGGGAAACTGCTGGTTGCATTACACAACCAACTCAGGAGAGAGATATATATATTATTTAAATTCATATCTGTATCTCCAAACATTTTTATTTAAATACATATACATGTCCATATATATATATTTATACATATACAATTTAAATACAGATATATATCCCTATATGTGTGTATATATATGGATATTTATAAAAGCATCAAAAGAAAGCACAAATTACCGCACATACCCACACATCAGGGGACCAAGCACCTACTGCAATGCCTATATTTCCAAGCCATCCTCAGATGAACCCACCAGGGGAAATGCCACCCTATGCTTTGCCAGCTCTGGCCCCCAGCCCTGCCCTGCCATCATGGCACAAAGGAGGATCAATCTATCTCCAAAAATCTCTTTTACATAGAGGGGTTCTCATATGCAGCAACAGAGGGACAGAGGAACCCAGGAGCATTTTGAAAGCAGCATTGTATTCCATCTTGATTTTTCTTCCTTCTCTCTCCTGGCCCTTTTTGTTGAGTTTTAAAATAGAGACTGTATACATTTTTTTTTTAGCATAGCTATTAATACACAGCTATTAATACATTAATAGATTGTTATATACATTAATAAGTCTCTCGCTGTAAAAATAGGTCTTTATACGTAAAAGTCTGATTTCAATTGCAAATTGGAGGGGGAGGGTAGCAGAAGAAGAGAGAAAGTTTTATTCAAGATGTCTCCTTTGAAGGCAACTGAACAAATGAACTTTCCTCCTTCATATATTCATGAGATGACTGCTTCCCTACCCCGTTCTCCGCCACCCTCAGCTCCGGGCTCGGAGCCAGCACAGTCCTTATCTGGTACGAGGCAGGGGGAAAAAAAGCCCTGATAGGATCAGAAGTTTTCAGTAGTTTAACAAATCTGGGAAAAAAGTCTCCATTGCTTTCCAATAAAGCTTCAGGAGCGTGACGGGAAGGGGGATGTCGGGAGAGGCTGGAGTGCAGCATGGGAGGGGGATGGAGACCAGCATCGTGCAGTGGGGACAGGGAACCCAGGGTGCACCCGGGCACCCCAAAACCCTTCTGGCCATGCACCTCCTCTCTGATTTTCCTCTTTATTGCTGAGCTTTGCCGTTTCCCCCCATCTGCAGAGAACAGGAGATAGTACCTACAGCTCCCATCCTCACTGCAGCAGGGTGAGCTGCTCCTCAAACCAGCAGGACCCAGGGGAATGCCCATCCCACTGGGAAGGGGCAGCTGCAGCCAGAGCCCACGGTAGCACCCACCCAGCCCCAGCTGCCCTGACCCTCCCTCATCCTCTCTCCAGTCACGGCGCTCAATCGCTTCCCAGCTAATTGCCTCCACTCATGTGTGCAAACTAACCGTTTACCGGAAAATGTCACGGAATGTTAATTTCACTCGGAACGCACTTCCATTTTTTTATTATGGGAAATGAATAAGCATTGTATTAATAGCATAATTTTCAACTCCAACCGCAATCGTGGCCCCATCGACGGAGGCTGCGAGTTACTCGCCAACCCCACACCTTCCCTGCCTTTCCAGCTTCCTCCTCTCCCTCCCTCTGCAGCGCTCCCCACTTCCCCTGTTGGTAATCAAGATAATGCAATATAATTATAAACATATTACGAAAGATCAAATGCTGAAGAGCTGCGGCCCGACGGTCCCCGCCTTCAGCTCACACCTTTGCATGGTGAGCACCTCCCAAAAGCAGACATGTCCTTGCGCTCCTGGGGCTGCTGCCAGCTGGGTTTGACTTTCCCAGGAGCTGTTTCTGACCAGGAAACCCTCAGCTCCTCCATGGGGCAAAGAGTTTCCTAGCACATCCCTCCCCTAACATCACCCCCCTCATCCCGTTTCTCTTGCAAGGAAAAGCCTTTGGCCATGGGGTGCTGCCCCATCTCCCCTGCCCCAGCACTGAGAAGGTCCAGGCCAACAGAGACTCCACTTCCCACCTTCTCTGCTCTAATAAAACCCTTAACTTACCTTTTTTTATGAGACACCATAACGTTTTCGCTTAGGCAGCGAGCAGAGAGGAGCAGGGAAGATGAGCAGACCCTCAGTATCAGCTAATGCTCCTCAAGTTATCAAATAATTGAGAAGTTAAATAAGAACACTCTGGAGGAAGCTTCTCGATTTGGTGCTAATGGGCACATGAAGCAGCCCAGGCTAATGTTGTGTGGAGGAGAGACACTGGCTCGAGAGCACAGCGCTGACCTCCAGCTCCCTCTCTCTACCACACATCTCCTGCAGCTCCAGAGCCAGAGGAGAAACTGCCCCATGGAGCCAGCTGGAGCAGGGACACACTGAGGGAAGGACAAAGCCTCATCCCCACCCGGCCAAGGAAGCGCTGCTGGGGGATAAACCTGGAGGCAGCAGAACTTTGGCATCCACTAAGTAAGTGTGAGCAAGTGCCAGCATCCCAACGGATGGGCACAGGGAAGACAGGGCTCCAGGAACATCCAAGGCTGGCAAATATAGGTGGGAAACATGGCACAGTGGCCCCTCTTCAGTCTTAACCACTACCCAATTCCTTGCTCAGTAGCAGGTGCAGAATGAATTTTTTAGTTAGAAAATAAAAGCTCCTCTGCCCAACAGACAAGGTGACATTTTTTCACAGTTCTGACAATGCCATGTCCTGGGGTGAACAAGGGAGCAATGTCAACACAGAGGAGAAGGACAAACTACCCAAAATCTCTATTACAGTATAGCCAGGAGCTTCAGCCCTGCATGCACAGCACAAGCAGCACCAAAAGTACCAACCACCTCCCACAGTGGGCAGCACGTGGATATTAGGCAGCAGGCAGGAGAGAAGGAGCTAAGAGACAGTTTGTTACCTGGAGTAAAGGGAACACCCAGAAAGTCCAGGATATCAAAACCAAACTGATTCCAAGCCAGGCAGGTAAAGAAGAGAGGCTGAGCACAGCTGGACCCTTCAGGACCCGGTGGGTGAGACTCAGCAAACGCCGTAACTCAGCAGGGCCGTCAGAAAGGATTGATTTGAAGCACCTTGTTAATAAGTTTCCTCTCCTACTGGCCCTTCAGGGAGGTCACTGCCTAATGATAAACAGAGCTGGAAGGTGCCTGCACACCCAGTATCATCACAGGTGCCCGGCCTCAATCCATCTTCCTTAGGAGCCAGCTGACAAAACCGTCTCAGTGCTGTAGCCAGGTAAAACATGACTGATGGGAAGAGGACACACAAACAGAGTGAAGAGTTGCTGCTGCAGCTGCCCTCCCTGCTCCTTCCCCATAAAACCCATGAGTCCAGGACAGACTGATGGGAAGAACACCTCCACATGCCAACTGGTGGAGCCACAATGCCACTAAAAGCCAAGCAGAAGAAGTGTTGAGCATCATGGACTGAGACAAAACCATCGCTCTCGTGCAGGTGACAGGACCTGGAGCAGCCTCGGCTCTGAGCCCCACATCCCAGGGGCTGCCTGAGTCCTCACTAGCATCTACATATTTCCAGTAGAAATGGGAAACATTGTGGGATTGTTCTCCTTCATCTCACATCCTCTTCTCCTGATCAGTCTGACTTCAGAAAACAGTGGCAGGTTTTTGCTCCCTGCTGACACTATGGAAGCCCCATCCCTGTAAGTGTTCAAGGTCAGGTTGGACAGGGCTTGTAGCAACCTGGGCTAGTGAAAGGTGTCTCTGCCTGTGGCAGGGGGTTGGAACAAGATGACCTTTAAGGTCCCTTCCAACTCAAACCATTCATGGATTCTATGGCAGCCCTGGCAGAGCTGAAGCTCTCCCAAGTGCTTTGAATTGCACACAAGCTGGCTGCAAGATGCAACTCAGTAGAGAAACTCAGGAGAGGGAAGGACACTTGAGATCCTCCAAGGTAGAGTAAACAACCGTCATATTATTTTTTTAGATTTTTCCACCAGGGGAAAAAAAAAAGGTAAAAAAAAAATTCATCTCAAAGCTAATCCTGGTCAACAACCATCCCAGAGCCCAGCTACAGCTTAAATAATGTAGTGCTTTATCAAACATTCATAGTGATGCACAAAGTGATGAACAATGTGCGCCTGGCATTTATATAAATATAGTTCCTGATGGCTTGTTTTCCTTGGACAGCCAAAACTTCACAGCTTATCTTCTGTGAGCTTGTGATTTCGCCTGGATGGAAAACACTTTGGACACCTGGGGAATCAGGGCTACTGCACATGGAACTGCCATGACGTCCCCACCGGGCATCTGTGGCCCCACAAAACCCAAAAAAAATCCTTGGTAAAGAGCTGCTGCTGACTTGAGCAGCCACAAGTCACCTGGCTGTAGCTGGGAGAGGGGGCAACCAAGGGTATTTCTTCAACAAGGGATATTGTGGAGTCTCAGGGTGAGACCAAGCCCCGAAAAGCAGAAGGACTTCACAAATCCACCATCCCTTCGGGATGCTCAGCAAAATGCTGGCATGATAAACCATCCCTTTTCTTTTCCATTCCCTATGGCACCATCCAAAGCAGCTTTTCCATCTGCTTCTTCCCTCCTCTGTCTCATGAAATCAGTGAGTGAGTGGGTTGTAGCAAAGGGAGGGGAGAAAAACAATAAAGCACATCAGAAACCCGCCCTACCAGCCTCTTCTCCACAAAACACTTGTGGGCCAGGAAGAGCCCTGGCTAGTCCAAGATGCTTAAGGCTTAATTGGTCATTAAGCATGTGCCATAAAACCCATGAGCCAGGGGGGCTGCAGGACCAGAGGAATCCCCCAACCCTCTGGAGCTTTCCTGTCCCTTCTGAGCCATGACTGGAGGCAGGAGTATGTCAGACAAGGCTCTTGTCAGGAGATCTCCCAGACATGCTCCCATGCACCCGTGATGCTGCCTTAGGCCACTCTCCTGGGGGTTTAAGGGGTGGGGAGTGTGTCCCAGAGGGCAACAAGCTAAGAGACTGCTATTCCCTCCCCCTAGGTGGGCAAGGATAACTCACATTTGGGATGGAGGTGACCAGTTCAATGGCATGGGATGATCAAAACAAACCTAAAACTCCAGCCTGGCAGCTCTCCAGATCTCAAAAGGCAATTAATACATTAATATATTAATATATTAATTATGAGTGTGTTTATCTCTGGAAAGTACAGCTTTTCTCTGGCAGGTCAGGACATTTTCAAGTCAACACTGAAGTCTGAGCTGGCATCACCATAGGACCAAAGGACCCAATGGCATGCGGTTTAACCTCTGTAACTGAGGCCCTGATTCTCTTCATTAATGCATTCAAATCAGTTGCAATTAAGCATGTTGGACTTTAAAACATTTAAAATGTCTCTAGTAACTAAAGACACTAGCTAAGCATGTGTGGAAATGCTTTTCTGAACTGGGACCCAATCCCCTACCCGGCTGGGCCTCTTTTTTTTCTCTTTTTTTTTTTTTTAATTTCTTTAAAACTGAAATCTGCAGCTGTGTTCTGCAGCCAGGAATAATGGAGTGCAAGAAACACTTTCCACTGGCAAGCTACAAGAATATACATTTTCAAAGGTCTCTGTAAATTACGGAAGGAGTTGGCGGGGATTAGAGCTGGGAAAAGCTGATCACGTACAAAGAGGGTCATGATCCCATCAGGTCACTGAAAAGAAGACAGAGCCCCAAGACACATCAGATGCTGGCCTGACGTACTGTCCCATTTTAGCCTCCAGCCCCAGCAAACGTTAAGCTGTCGTTTTATTTATTAAAGGCTCAGAAAGCTTCTGGTTAATGCTTTGGAATCAGGGTGAAACTGCATCTGACTACCCGAGCAAACAGCAGCTGCAGACAGCGGCTCCCAGCCCTGGTGCTGTGGGCAACCAGGGACGGCACATCCTGGCATGGTGGCTACCGAGGAGCACAACCAGGCACTGATGTCCCCTCATCTCATTCCTGCTGCTGCTGGGCTCTCCTTTCTCCAGCATGAAGGGCAACACCATCACCTGCCCACTGCGAGGGCATCGCCCCTGACTCACACCCATCTTTAAATCTCACCTCCAGGACACTGCAGAGCTCATGTATTTGCAATGAATAGCAACTCTAGGTCACAGCTTAACTAGGCACCCTCCTCTTCCACATCCCAGCCCCCTTTCTCCAGTCCTGACATCATGTCCTCCAGCCGTAGCGCTGCCTTACGTCTCCCCAGAGGAGTCTCTGCTGGAAGGTCAAAATGCTGACTGAGATTTGACCACAAGAACAGCTGCTCCAGCGCTGGTGGGGGGCAGAGGAATCTCCCTCTCCTCAACACAAGGGTCCTTCCCCTGCCTTTTGCTGTTATCTCAAGCCTAAGCCATTTGTCTCCCCTGCCTAACTCCCTTCTCCTGCAGTTCTCCTGGACTGCATCACTCCCGGCAGTTTGGCAGGAAGACTAGTGGGACAACAACCCCTTCAGTTCGCAATGTTTCCTCGTGCTGCCCTGCCTGCTCTCTCCAGCTCCCCTCTCCAAGGATGAGGACTAGACCATTAAATGGCATGAGCAGGGTTACAGAGCAGCCAGTGACAGAGTGGAGCTGGATCTACACCTCCAGGTGCGCTCTAGGTGCCACACCATCTTTCAGGAACACTCAAAAGCATCTCACTACCACTACAGAGAAAAGCATGCGTGGATTAAGTAAGAGAAACTTCAGAGGTTTACCTAACATAGCAGGCAAGAGGCAGGAAATCGAGATGACTGCCCAGCCACACCTTTGATATGCCCATGGTATTAATCATTGGAAGCATCAGTACTAAGTCCTGTCTCCTGTCTAGACTTGGAGGCCATACCCAGACTGCAGAGCCTGTGAAGCCAGCACAAAGGCCTGCTTGAAAAGTTCTTTTTTTGAACATGAAAGAAACCAGGAAATAAAGATGGGTCTTTTGTTGCAGGACTGGAATTGCAGATACTCAATCTTCAAGTCTGACGTCTAATTTCCCCTCAGTTTTCAACCAGGCAGAAGTTCTGCTCCTCGCCGGTCCTTAGGAGGTTTGGGTTGGCAAAATCTTCCCCCTGTGGAACTTGTGGGTAATCCCATATTTCAGGTTTGCTGGACTTTGCCTTCATTTACTAATTGCACCTCTGTGCACCCAGTACATCCCGGCTGGGGACGCAGTGATGGACTGGGGGCAAAGCCCCTCAAATAGCACTTGATGGACAGAAAAACAGGGCTCTTGCTGCTGTAGGATGAAGCCATGTGAGTAAAGATGAGAGCCAGGTGTTTTAAAAGAGAAAAGCAAGTGAGGAATTCCCAAAGGGATGGAGCTTGAGGCCATCTGCTCAGGAAAGGCAGGAGAGCAGAAGTCATCAGGAACAGGGACTGGAAACTACCCAGTGCAGTGAGCATAGAGGCAGTGAAGACAGTGGCATCACCTGCATGAATTTACCCAAATCCCTGTAAACTGCTGAATGGGTTGGGTTCACACAGGGGCTGAGTTTGGACATGGGAGTCTCCCCAGCAAAAGCCAAGACTCCAGAAACTACACCCCCCACCAGCAGACCCCACTTGGCACCACACACACACACGGGGTACACAACCCTCTGGAGACCTTCTGATTGCCAGAGAGAACCCAAACCCACGAGGGGACAGCACAGTGCCCTCACCACCCCAGCTTAAGGGATCCTTCTGTATAATTAGGACAGCCTGGCTATCGCCTCCTGCCTCACTCCATTTCATTTTATTATTAATTAAAAAAAAATGTACTACTTTTCTACTTTTCTTCTTAAACTGCCTTGGATTTTTCTTCTGTCTAAATTCATCTGGGCTCTGTGCAATGTCACCAGGTCAGCTTGTGCTCCTGCTGCAATTCTAATTTTGCCAGCTTTCCATTTTCTAGGCAGTTGGGAGATTTTTCTTTCTTTCCTTCTTTTTTTTTTTCCCCCAAGTCAAAAATGATTTTGCATAACAGTAATAATGTTAATGGCCCTGCACAGCGCATCCAGATTACAACTGCAACTAGGGAGAAATAAACATCTCATCTTTGCCCTGCTGTTTATCTCCCCACAGCAGAGCCTGGTATCAGGTCAGAACCTGTAATTTCATTAACTTTATCACTCAGACGCGCTTGTTGCTGGATGTCATTATTCAGCACATCACTCCCGTGTTTTGTTTGTATTGGGATTCACTTCAGATGCTCTGGCACCAGGCAGGAGCATCCCTCCCATCTGCATCGCTGCAGAGCACCGCCTGAGCTGGGGAGCAGAGTTTGGCTCGCTGAGCTGTGATCTCCAAAATATTTGTGCTGCTCAATCTCCAAGCAGGGACTTCTCTCCCATTTTGCAGGGCTGCATGTCACAGAGCCATCCAATGTAATCCCCTCCCTGATTCCCTGACCAGATACATCCAGAAGTGAGGAATAAAAATGAAAAAAAAACCACAAACACACTCTTCCTCGTGGAAAGGATAATTGAGCCAACATCCGCTGAGCGTGGGGTGCACGAACCCCCAGGGAGGGAAGGTGCCCGCTCTTGGCACAACCTGGCATCCTGTGAATCAATCAGTGCCCAGCACAGGGGGGAAGCTGCAGCACAGGCAGGTGGAGGGTGAGCAGAAATGCTCCATCTTCATTGGATTTGCCATCCTTGGTAATTAATGCTTGGAAGTGACACTTGAAAGAGCCTCTGGTGACAGCCCCGGCGATGATACCGTTTGGAGCCCGCTGACAACTCCCAGCTGATGCCTTATCATGACGCAACACAGCAAGAACAGCAAGGAGAGCTTTTCCCGTGGGAGCTGATGGGCTCCCTGGGATGCAGGCACAGCTCCTCACCCATCCCCAGTGATCACACCAAAACCTGGCAGCTCCAGATGGGCGCTGGAAAAAGGCTGACCCTATCCTCGTGCTGCAGCCACGCTCCAGCTGAGTTTCCCTTAATGCATCTATCTTCAATCCAGCTGTAAAGCCATGCCTGAGCAGAACTGGTTTCCAGCCTTTGGGGCTCTCCAGGAACATGGTGCCCGCTCACACCAGCTGCAGTTTCTTCACCCCACCTGCCACATCCCTGTGGAAATCCCTCTGCAGCTGGTGCTCACAGGTGAGTCAAAGCACCCGTGTGTAGCACCTGCAACGCCTCCCAAATCACCATGTTTCCCACACGTGTGCGAACCAGGTTGGAGTGGAAAGCCCACAGCACATATATTTATATGTCTAGTCTAGAAACTCTTGACCTGAACTACAGCCACCTTGTCCTTGGCAATCCAGGCTCTAACCAGCTTCAGCAGAGAGGAGTAACTACGCGCCTACCATAGCTTGGCTCCTTGAGCGGAGCCTCATCCAAGAGGGAAAAGTGCCCATCTGGGAGGAAACATATGGTGAACTGGCACAGTTTGGAAGCATCAGACTAGGCAAGGCACAAACTTGCCTCGATCCAAGGTGCAAAGCCTGACAGCATCACGAGTAGAGCTTGTTGGAGCATTTGTGAACACCTCTCCCAGCCCAGGTAGCCCTGGCCCTGCAGGCAGTTTGCAGCTTGGGGACCTGTGCAAGATCTTTATTGACAATTCCTGAAGCCCTCATATAGTCTAATATTCTGCTCTAGATCTTGTCTGCTATTATGTTTTGAAGGGTACAGAAATGCAGTTACTGCCGTCTTCCCCACTCACACAACTCTAAATAATTTATAGAAAAGCAAAACAAAGAAGATAATATGAGCGAATAAAGAAGGTAGCTCAGTTACAATATATGAAGGCTTTCATTTGTTCATTCTTACTGAGCAGAGGGTTGATAAAGCATCTCTTAACCCCCTGGGCTGCTAAGAGCCAGCTGTACCCCAAGGGATGCCAACTGGGATGCTCAGAGCAGCACTCAAGGATGGCAGATTGACCCCTGGGCACCTCTGAATCTGTTTAAGCAACAATAACCATCACCATCATCATAACCTTGTTTAAAAGGGAAAGAGTAAAAAGCACTTTAAGGCTGGAAGAAACACAACCTTAGCCACCACTTCTGACCATCACAAGGGCAGGGAGCTGCTTTCCAGACACAATGCATCATCTAGGCTCTCCCTGGCTCTGTTGCACAGAGCCACAGTCTGCTCCATGGAGCCAAGAACTCTTGTCCCCATCCCTGCCACCCTGGGTGCTCCAACAGGGGCCACTCGGTCTTTATGGGAAGCCTACACAAGAAGAGAAGGATGGTTCAGCATCACCCCAAGATCCTTTCCCTGCACAGGGCGAGCCAGTACATCTCACATCCCTTCCTCGCTCCTGCTGGAGTCACTCACGGCACTAACAATTGGCACTAATGTGCTTTGCTTTTGTTTATTCAAATGCATTTTACTGTGCATTGCAGGTGAACAATATTAAATGGCTTATAATAACATTTCAATAAGCAGAGGTGGGTGTAGAGGCTTCTGAGAGACAGACTTTTAAAAATGCAGGCAATCAAGTGTGCATTAGCAGGAACACTCTGGGGAATGCACTGCTCCCCAGCACAGGAGAGAGGGAAAAGCCACAAACCTTTCTTTTCGTAGTCGGGTTTCTCCTCCCCGCCCCGGCCCAGGCTCTCCAGTGTCCGTGTCACCTGGCTGCCAAACTCATCTTCCCTGGTGCTGGGCTCTGCCCGCCGTGGGGTCTCCTCCTCCTCCTCGTCCTCGTAGTCATCCAGGATGGGGGTCTCTCGGATGGGCACCCCGATGACGGAGTTGTGGGCCTGGAGGCGCGAGTTGCGGAAGCTCTCGCGGGCCTGGGGCCCCAGCAGCACCGAGGGGATGTAGTGGATCTCGTGTGTGGCCTCGGTGCTGGCGCTCTTCTGCGGGATGCGGCGGCGCTTGTGCCAGCGCCGCTGGGCGTACAGGGCCACCATGAACACCAGGAGGAGCAGGAGCAGCGCGATCAGCCCACCCTGCAAGAGGAGAGAAAAGGGCATGGGATCAGGAGATGCACGAGGTGCAGGGATGGGTGATGAGATGCTGCAGTGTCCACAGAATCATAGAATGGTTCGGGTTGGAAGGGACCTTAAGGCTCATCTCGTTCCAAACCCCTGCCATGGCCAGGGACACCTTCCACTAGCCCAGGTTGCTCCAAGACCCAGTCCAACCTGGCCTTGAATGCTTCCAGGAATGAGATAGTCACAGTTTCTCTGGGCAACCTGTTGCAGTGCTTCACCACTCTCTGAGTAAACTCTCAGAGCACACTTCCATCAACACAGGTGGGTTTGTGGAGCAGCCGCCTCTGGGGTTAGAGGTCAAGTGGAGCAGGATGCCAGAGGTGGCCTTTAGCTGGGGACAGCAATGCCCCCAGCTCAGCTCTGCCCATTCTCCCAGGAACTTCATTCCTTCCATGCAGTCCTTGGGGCCCCCAGGCACCCTGCTTACCTACACACGGGGAGATGGGGAAGCAGACAATCATATCCAACTACTTAGAAGAAGAAAAATTCATTGGAACAACCCAACCACAACACAGGAGCAGTAAAGCCTCAGCAGAGATACACAACATTATATAAAAATGATGGTGCAACAAATGGCCCCACGGAGGCACCACTCCCCAGGGTATGGTTAACCCAGCTCCCTCATTTCTGATCTGATTTCTCTGTGGTTTCAAGACTTCAACTGCTGACCTGGGGGCACAGCACAACGTATTTTAGACCAAGACCTTCTCTGTTAAGCTCTCTTCTTTCCCCTCCTCCTTTATTTACTACAGCTCTCAACTACATTAACATTAAAAAAAAAAACAAACAAAAAAGCCCAAACAAACCAAAAAAACCAACTTCCAAATATATATATATATACACACATATGTCCAGGGAAGTGGCACTTCCTCTCAAGAGATCTGGGCTAGGAAGTACTGAAGGGAGCCAGCCCTGCCTCTGGCTGCTCTGGAGGTTAAATTGAGCCCCTCACACGCAGGAGCTGTGCCTGTGCCAGCTTCCAGCCTCTTAATCTCCGCAGCATCGGAGCAATTTTATCCCGTGGCAGACAAGCAAGGCAGGGCATGTAAATCAGGAGCAGCACGAGCGACCAGGCCTTTGCAGAGCGACATGAACAGGCAGAGCAGGGCAGGCGTTCCTTTGGCACTCGGAGTGCCACAGCCCAGAGCTCCACCGAGCGCAACAGCAAAGCAGAAGCATGAAAATATTCCCTCTGTATTCGATACGAAGCACCAGACTGCACCCAGAGCGCTGCTCTGACTCCTAAACAGGATCAGCTGTGAAGAGGTGGCATCAAAAAAAATGCAGCTCACAGACTGAGTTTGATGGGGAGACGCCTTGGGGGCTGGAGCAGAGTAGAGACACTTCTCTGTGTCACCACGGCACCACAACCTGCCACAGAGGGGAGCTCAGTCCAACATCCCCCACATCAGGACCCCTTTCTCTCCCCCATAATTGTCACTACCAGAAGCAAGGCTCAGGGATTCAGGACACTGCTCAGCTTGGCTTCCCAAATTTGGGTGACACACACCTGTGGGAAAGGTATTTTAGTGTCCAGGATCATCTCTGGGGGGGAGAACAGCAAGGCGTAGTGAGCAGCCCAGGTTTATACCCTGAAGCACCAGAACACTTAAAAAAACAGTGGAATGAGGACCCATCATGGCCTTCCATACTCAGAAGCAAGAACCAACATGAACATCTCAACCTGGGAGAGAAGCCACATGTTTCTTTGGGTCTGCAGAGTGCCTGATGATGCTCTGCCACTATGAAGTGCACCCATAAGAACCTGCCCTCCATGGAAAACCACAACTGGAGACAACCCAGATGCTTGGAAAAGGTCAGGAACACTGAGAAAGTCTTGCAGGAGGAGCAGCTATGCCAGTTAGACCTGGAGAAGGGGTCTGGGCACCTGTGGCAGGGCTGGGGGCTGTGAACCAGCCTGACTGGGATAACCTTGTGTCTGCCCCTGGGAAACCCTTCAGAGCAGATAAACCAGTCCGTATATTAAATTAAAGATCTCTCTATATGGGAGAAACTACAAAAAGGCATAAAGGTACAGAGGTTACCAGTGCACCATTATCCCCTCCAAGTCAAGAACAACAGGGAAGGGCTCCCAGCCCAGCCCAGCTGCAGCTCCCACATCCTCTGGGGATGAGCCACAGACCTCTGCTGCGCCAGCCAGTGAAACAACAGCCCCCCTCTGCCTGGGAAAGGCTGGGGGTGTCCGTGCCAGCCCCTCGGGTGAGCACCATGGGCTCATCACAGGCAGCTCACTTTCAACGTGCTCCTTTCGTCCCCAACCCCGTGCCGGCAGCTCCTTGTTTAACCACGCCACACACGCGGGGAGAACTTCCCAGGGAAAAGGGAGAGAAAAAAAAAAAGAGTCAAACTTAGGAGGCATTGAAGCCAGCCTCATTTTAATCTATTTTTCATGTTAAATTATCCAACTGAGGGAGCGGTAGAGAGAAAGGGGAAAGAAGGGATAATATGAGAAATGTTTTATTTGACAATGTGTCATTCGGAAACTGATTATTTCTGTCTCCAAGCTTTTTAATATTCCCAAACAATGGCCGAGCCGCACGGGGATTTGGTATTCTAAGGCTGGATTTATAATACTCTGTTCTGCAGTGATAAGAACATGGGCCTTTAATCCTCTGAGCTGTGAACATGCATATTCTCCCACGTAATGTCCTTCCCACTGCGCTCCTGCCTGCCCTGGGCCGGCCAAGCAGGAGCCACTGGCACCAGAGAGTTGCTGAGACCCACACAATGGATGGGAGAAGGAGGATGGGGGAGAAGAGGTCTGGTGGGGACAGCCCACATGTGTGGAGAACTGCAGGGCTTGTGGCACCACAGCAAACCTCAGCTGGAGCTGGAGAGCAGCAAGGCTGGGACTTATTTCAAGCACAGAAGGAAAACCGAAAGGAGAGGCCACTTTGAAGCCCAAGAGATTCGGCCCCCACATAAATTATGAAGGCTGCCTAGCTGTTGGATTGGAGGGCGATCACTCTTTGGGCATCTGTCCAAGATGCTGAGCAATTTCTGAGCAGCAAGAGGACGCATGTGCTTCAAACACAACCAGCACCCTGCACTACCAAAGCAGTGAGAGATAAGGGAGCCCCACTGCTCCTCTGAGGTCTGGACAAACTTCCTTGCAACAACAGGCTCTGGCCTTTCCATCTCTGCCTGGTCCATTCTGCTCTCCATAGTGGGAGGATGTGGCATGGTCCTCATAGGAGCCCTCCAGCTTTGTAGTCACACTGAACACAACCCAGCCGTTCAGAAAGCAAGCTCTGATTGTCTTCCAGCTGCCACCCAAAAGGGCTGAAGTCACAGAAGGTACCAGGCTGGAGGAGAACATGATTTGGGCTGTGCAGACCTCTTACACCACAGCATCCCTTCCATAGGTCAAAGCAAAACCGGACTGAACAACACATCACTCAGCCTGTGCTACCCTGAACCCCTTCTGCTGCTTCCTCCAAACACCGACATAAGGTTATGTCCTGGGAGGGAATAATATCCCAATTTCTTTCCTAACATGAAGCCACTATTGCTCCCGCACAACATCCAAAGCCATTTATTGTTCCACATTGTGCTGGCAATCAGCCCCATCGCTACTCGCCTGCTCCTGGGTGAAACAGGGCTCTCATAGCCCCAGGCCAGCGCCCCAAGGACAGTGCCCTGGGACAGCCAAGGACCCCCCACCACATCCTGCAGCTGGAACGGGGGCTGAGTGAGCTCCCAGTGCTGGAGCAGCACATCCCCCGTGTCATCCCAGCCGATGAACCACGGTGAGCATTCAGGTATCGGCAATAACTACACAACCCTGGGGGCTCTTCACACTGTGTACTTTTCCTTTCTTTCCTTTTTGGCTGTGAAGGTAATTAAACACTAGGACATTTACCAAGGAGTGTAGTGGATTATCCATCACTGTCAATTTTTTTTATTTATTTATTTATTTTTAAATCAAGCCTGGATGCTTTTTGAAAAGTTGTGCTGTATTTCAAATGAGAAATAAAAGCTTCAGGGCATTCTTGCACCCTGTGTGGCTCTAAGGGCTGCGCAGATGACCCCAGGGTCCCTTCTCGAAATTCCACTCTCCCCAGTTTTAGCTTTCCCACATTTCAGCTCCATCAGCAGGGACCAGCCCTCAGAGCCCAACTGGGACAAGGGGCAGGACAGGACCCAGTAGGCTCAGGACACAAACCTCTCCTGGCTGGTCACTGCCAGTGCTGAAGGCTATAAGCAGCACTCAGTGAGCAGGTGTAGCAAACACCTGCATTGGGTTTTAGCTACACAGTAATTTAAGCTGATGGATTTCTAATTAATTTGACCCAAACCAGTGGCCAACGGCAGCAGAGAGACCCTATAAATGCCATTTCAGCAGGCAGAGGCTTGCTCCCGAGCACAGACCCTCCAAAGCCAGGTCCCAGGGTAAACCACAACCAGGAACAGAGCTGGGATCATTTGTATCAGCCAGGAGAGCAATGTCTAACAGGCAGTCAATCCATCAATTTTCTCAGCTGCAGCCACACTCGGAGAAGACACCCAGGGGTGCCCAGACTGGTCAGTGGGCAGCCCCAGACCTCGCCATCCTCTCCATCCCAGCTCTGCCAGCAGGTCCAGACTGGGATCCTCCTACCCAGACCCCAACCAAACTGCATTTGGGATAATTTTGGAAGTATAGTATCCCATTTAACATGTTGGGTTGCAAAGCATCTGCTTCTTCCTACTCCACTTCAAACCTCACGCCATACCAGCTTCCCCCCAGGACTCCTGTGCCTTATTGCTCTTTCTCTCTTTGCTGCACCTCTCATTTAAATATTCCTTCTGCAAATCTTAATTAACATACTCTCTGCAACTTCTTTCCAATCATTAATGATGAAAAATAAGGCTGATCTCTGCAGTCATCTCAGAGTCTTCACTCTCCTGAGCACTGCTGTTTATCCCAACCTTCCTTGCATCCTGCCATTTCCTCATCCTCCCAGCACACAAGATATACCTGGATGTGATCCCTCCAGCCTTAGAGAAAGAACAGGGCTGGGGAAAGGATGCTACATTGTGCTCTTCCCTAGAGCAGGGATAACACCAGATACCCTCTGTAATGAGGGAGTTTTGGTTGTTTCCTGCAAAATCAACGTTTCTGCATCCACAGCATCCCTGCCTGGCCTTCCATCCTCCCCCTTCTCCTGTCTATACACACTGACCCATCACAACCAAGTCTAAAAAGGCAGAAAACATCCCAGAAATATCAGCATCCCTTCTGCCTTATGATAAGAGAAGACAGGGAGAGGAAAGAGGCTCCAGAACACCCCATCCACTGAGGCACACTGCACGTGAGGGCAGGGAGGAGTAATTGGAGCCAACGGAACGCATGCAAGGAGGGAGAGGACAGGAGAGAAACAGGGCTTTGGGAACAGGCTTGCAAGCAGCAGTCACATCTCCTACAAGAGGAGAGCAGGGCTCATGGATAGAAACAAAGGAAAAGCACCTGGAGTTCAGGAAGGTGCTGGATTCCACCTGAGGAGATGCTCCTGTGGGCACTGACCTGACCAAGCCTGCTCGGTCCTCACAGGGCTCTGCCAGCACAAGGGATGTGACAGTGTACGCCAGGGATGGAAAAATGCTTACTCTCTTCCTACACGGATGGCATGAGAAGCTGGGAGCCTGACTTGGAGCGAGGATCATTCAAGAAGCAGCATAATGGCAAAAAGCACAACGCTCCCAAGAGAGCTGGGCCAAACACTGGAGATCACCTGCCCAAAACATGGAGCAGTGCCGACACACCTCAGGGACATGGGGGTCCTGCCAACTGCCCTCCCTAAGAGCAGGCAGCTTGGCTGGAGGACACAGTGCCCACCCCTGTCCTTGAATCACAGCCACCCTCGGACAGCTGTACCCCCACACACCCCAGGGTCAGGGATGAGCCCACAGGCAGGGAAACTGAGGCAGAGGGTGGGGATAGGACCAGTGACAGACGGACAGGCAGCATGAAGGCTAGGGAGGAAGAGACAAACACCAGGGTTAAAATATATACATGTTTATTCTCCAAAGAGACCTGGATCCAGTCCTGCTCTTCAAACCACTCAACTCCACCTCTCTCCATAAGAGACAGTGATGATACAGGGCAAATCTACTAAAAAATACAACATATTCTCCCTGTATGCTTCAAATCCCCATTCAAGCACCGCTTCACCAAGGTGCTTAACCACACACTTAACTTTAAATATATGTTTAATTCCCATTACAGTCCACAAGCCCATAGCATACGCCTTAGCACTTCGCTGAGCAGGGATGGCTCCTTGAAATTACCCAAAGAGAACTATATTACACCTTTTTTTCCCTCTTTCCATGGCTCACAACATCTCTGAGCTCTAGAGACGATGGGACACTGTCTTCTGGCGGCATTGTTATCACAACTGTGTCACCTGACCCTGCCCAGAGATGACAGCACCAGTGAACCACTCTCTCTGGATGGGTTTGTAGTGGTGCAAGGAATGTAGGATGAGGTCCAAGGGTTTAAGTGGAAGGATTCCCACAGGATTGCTCCATCCAGCCCATGCAGATCGTCTTTCCATGCCATATATACACACAGGGGGCATAAATTTAATAGCATATACAGTCTTGTAAAGTATAACACACACACAAGCAATGAGAGTTACAGTTGCTGTGGGAACCATAACTTTAAAACCTGACTCTTCCACGTTAAAAAAAAAAAAAATATCAAGTCAGACAAAAAGTCACATTTCCATATAATTTTATTTTTTTTTAACTATGCTCAATTTTGTTTTGCTGTTTCATCCAAGAAGGGAAACAAAGGAAGGAGTGAACCTGCCAATCAGCCTTTCTGCTCAGACATGCGATGTGATGTTCCAGTAAATGTTTATTTGAAAGGTCTCTCAGGCACTTGGCTGTATGCAAGCACCAAAACACACAACCTTCAATCACAGCCAACATGCCTGCGTATCCCGAGCTGCATATCCTGCTAGGATAACAATTCAAAATGACTCCTAATCCATTTTTATGATGTAAAAAAAAAAAAAAAAAAAAAGGTATTTATTTGTAGCGAGCTGAAAGAGGAGGGCTGGAGGTGATTTTATTAAGCACCTGATTGCTGGCTCTTTTTAAAGCCCGGGCGCAGATTGCATACATTGTGATTTTAATGCCTGCTAAACGGTTCACCTGAATGGGCCGACCTCCTAACCCGGAGCTTGCCCTCAGAGAGGGAAGATTTTAAAATTCATAAGGTCTCGTGTGCTCATGTTTCTCTAATGTGGGCAGCCCGCAAGCTGAAGCTGAGATTAAAACAACAGCTTTTTCTTCTTTTTTTTCCCCTCCGCCAAGAGGTTTCAGTTCCTGAGCCCCATCCCTCCTCCCCTGTGAGCCGACCTGCACGTGTTCATCCTGCTCGGCTCACTGACACACAGTACCTGAAATGCATGACAGCTGCATTCCAAAGGGGAGGAAAATTCATTGGAATTAAGAGCTACCAACCTGACTTTCAAATAAAAGAGGCCATCTCATCCCCAGACTCTCTCTCCCAGCGCAGTGAGGTCTCATGAGCCAGAACTGCCATGAACAGCAGGCAAAGCGTGCCCAGGGCTGTGCCAACACACAAAGCAACTTCCAATTAAACACGGGGCTAAAGGAAAGTCCCTCAAACCTGCCAGCAGAGATCCAGACCCACACAGTGTATTTCTCTGCACTGTCCTTAGCACAGAGTCACAAACAGCTTCTGCCCAAACTGGTGGTCAGATGAACCTTGTGGGCAGAGCAGCACAGGGTTATCACAGTAGAAGGTGTGTGGAAGTGGCACAGTGAGGGAGGGATGCAGCTCAACTCCCAAATTTAAAAAAAAAAAAAAAAGGGGGGGGGGATAAAACTCAAAGAAGCTGCACATCTTTTAGGAGCCTTTGCCTCAGGTTGCTTTCAAACTTCCTGAGTGAAAGCTCAGCATCTCCGATCAGTGTCCCCCAAAAAAACAGTGCAGGTGACAGAACCACTGAACGGTTTGGGTTGGAAGGGACCTTAAAGCTCATCTCGTTCCAACCCCCTGCCAAGGGCAGGGACACCTTCCACTACCACAGGTTGCTCAGAGCCCCATCCAACCTGGCCTTGGACACTCCCAGGGATGGAAGGCACTTATCACAGAGCCTCCCAAAATCACAGCCACTGCAGGATCCCGACCTACCCCCAACTCTCACCTCTTCCAAACAAAGGTTTAACAAATGCTAAAATGAGGTCTCAAATTAGGAGGATTATTACAACATCCACCAGCAGAGCATTTGCAATGAAGTGATGAAATATAATTAAAAGTAAAGAACACTTGTCAGATAAATGACAAACATGTACTGCTGTTGCAAAAGTACCTTTGCTTGTTTTTTTAATAATTGTGTTTATCCGCTTCCTCGCTAATTTACAAAAAATGCAGTTAATTCTCAGTGGATCTCACAACCATTAGTGCGAATTAATGCTGTTTCCACTGTATATTCTGCATATATTAGAAAAAAAATTAATCTAATAAGAGATGCACATCTCCGGGTGAGGGAACACGAACAGAATTCACATTGTGCCTCCAGCTCCCCAGCGCGGGAGAGGGACACGGTACAACACCCTTTCTGCCCAATTAACCAGCCCCTTTCTGAGGGCTGCCAGGCCTTGGCCAGTTGTCCAGAAAACGTGGCAAAGGTGGAAAAACTCACCACAGCATTAAGGAGTGGGGACTTCTTGGAGTAGCCCAACACCTCCGAGCCCCAGTGATGGACCAGGTCTCCCCTGCACTGGTGGGTGTTGCTGCTCTACCCAGGATGAAGAGAAGTGAGAGTCTGGGAAAGGGGCTTAGGGTTTATTTATGGGCATCTCAAACAATTTCTGGAGCGAGGAGACAATGGGAAGGTGCTTTTGTGCATGCAGGAATGCAGGAAAATAACTCATTTTATTGGTGGTGTTTTGGTTTTTGGGGTTTTTTTAAGGTTTATTGCTGAGCCCAGATCTGGCAGCTACTCTGGGAACAATCCGGCCTATTGTGTAAAA
>VZRE01010391.1:55077-127463 GCA_013396775.1 Cephalopterus ornatus | reverse complement strand
AAAAAAAAAAAAAAAAAAACACCAACAAATAACCCTGCCTAACCATATTTAAAGTGCAAATATTTCAGCATAATGAACGTCTTTCTGAAAAGCAGCTACACAAACCGCAGCTTTCCAGGGGGAGAGGAAAGATACTCAAACACAATATCAGGGAAAAATGCTCCGTGCACGTGTCTAGGTGGTGTTTGGCACCTGAAGGTACTTCGGAATTTTGGCATTGTAACTCACACTACAGGAGTTACACACCTCAGACCCCCATGCCCCGGAGAGGAGCCTCCACTGGTACATGGGGGAACACATACCAGAGGGAATAACTGGGAGGGGGGGAAAAACCCAAACAAACGGACCAAAAAAAAAAAAAAACAAACCAAAAAGAAGAAACAAACCCCAGAGTTTTATCAACTTGCACATATAACCCTATAAGCAATTTGAGAAATGCAGTGCTGTCCCCCATGCTTCACAGAGCAGGCAGATCCAAGACTTCGATTTAAAGAAAAGATCCAAGAGCTCAGCAACTCCACAAGCCTCCTCTCCCAAAACACCACAGCTATTCCCAGCAGGCTACTAAGAGCCCAGTTAAGTACAGCACTTAACCACACACTTAACTCCCATTACCTTCACTGGAACCTCGCACACAGATAAAATTTATCAGGTGTTTCAAGGCTTTCTCATCTCTCTGCCCAAGAACTGAATTCTCTTCCCCAGCTCTCCATGGGATGCCTCCAAACAACCTCAGGGCTCCGCACAGTGGAAAAGCAAAACCCACGGGGACGGGTTTTCCTGCTGGAAAGCTCGCACACTCATCACTGCTTACACATCAGTTGCTTACAATCCCGGGGGTCCACGAAATCTTTCTGTTCCACTGCACACTAAGGTGTCTCACCAAAACCCTGCTCCTCGGTCACCCAGCCCTTCCCTGCTGTATCAATCAAAAGCTGGGGTTTTAAAAGAATGGGAATGCACCAGCTTTGTTTTTTTTCTTATTTTTCGAAGACCAGCGACCTCCTTACCGAGAGAGGAGGGAGCACAGGGCACTCTGCTGCCGGGCTGGGAGGGGAAAAGCCGAGTTTGCATCTGCCAAACGGGGCCCTTGGCACCCTCAGCTCCGGAGAGCTCTGCGCGTTCAGGGGACAGTCCCCATCCCAAGGCACCTGCAATTCAAGTCCATTGTTTTTCCATTGTATGGACGCAGGACATCAGAGACAACAGAGCAAAGCGGAGAAGGCAGCAGCAAGCATGGCAGCGATGCCACCTGGATGCCACCACGACGACCTGCCAAGCTCCCCGGTACGCTGCAAGGGGCTGAGACAATGTGGGGCTCACAGGCCGCATCCCAACTGTAAGATGAGGGTTTGGAGCGCGTCTGAGAGCGGACGGAGAAGCAAGAGCTCCTTCCCAGGCGGAGCGAGGATGGCAGGGCACGGCTGTTACAGCCCAGGAGGGTCCGGCTGCAGTCCCCTCCCCTCGCCAGCCAAGAGCAGCTGAGAAAGTGCCCGCTCGGAAGCGAATTCATTTCAATTAAACGTGCCTGGTGCTCCAATCGAAACCAATTAATTCTCCCCATCTGAAAGCTGATTAGCCGGGATATCTGGGTAAATGGATAATAACAGGCTAATAACCCCCTCCCGGCCCGGCGAACACGCCGCTGCCGCCGTCAGGTTTTTGACACGGTGTCTCGAGCCTAATTGCAGCATCTGGGTGTAATTGCGAAGCGGATCCAGCCACCGGTGGCAGGAGGCACCGTCCCCGGCAGCAGGCAGGGACCGGGCGAGGATGGTCACTTTGGAGCCAGCCTGACACCCCCTGACTGCTCCCAGGCTTCAAACGGGGCTCTGTGCAAGGACAGCTGCCCCCTCAACCCCAAAACGTCCCTCATCCCCCTCTGTGCGGCAGTGCTGGGCACTGGGACGGCAGTTCCCAGCTCTCCAGCCCTCTCCCCTTCCCCTGGCAGTTATTAGCCAGTGTTTAACTCCATTGCTTAACTACTTTCCTCATCCTTCTCCCTCTGCAGCGTGATGCCACCCAGCCCAGCCCGGGGACAGACACCAGGCACACCACAGTGCTGTGGTTAATGGGCAGGGCAGAGCTCTGTACCTCACTCCAAACCACCTCTCCCCAATTTAAGCATGCCCCACTAACCCAAGCTCCTGCAGCCACTCCAAGGCTCAGTCCCGGTATCCTCAGGGAGTTAAAAGAGCTGAACCCAGACCTGGGGATGGCAGCGAGCAGGAGAGGACAGGGGAAGGCACAAAGCCATCCCACACTCTTCTGTGGCCTTTGTTCCCTCCAGTCCCCAGGTCACCCCCAATGTCACCGCAGCCATGGCCCCACAGCCTGACTCTCCAGGTCCCAGCTGAAGGGCAACCACCAGGTAGGGAGCTGGTGGCAGAAATTTTCCAGCTTTGTTCCCTTTTTTTTTCCCCCACAGTTGGAAAGTGTTGATTAGCTAAAACCCACTTTCCAATGGGGTATTTTTGGTTAAGAGAGAACTCCAAGCCAAATCGTGCGCAGAGAAAAACAAAGACCTCCATCCTGCTGCCATTTTCTAATCAAATTTCCTTTTACTAATTTGACAGGCCTGTTTTGCAAATCTAAATTAAAAGCTAAAATACAGTTAGATTCCACAGCTAAATGGGAATTGAGACAAAATGTTTCAAATGGAGCTAATAAAGCCCTTCTACCCACACCTTTGGGCTCACAAAGCTCCTCTCCATTCCTTGTTTGCTGTTCCTGGTGCAGGCAGTGGGCATTGAGCTTTGCTTTGCTCACTCCCCCCACCATGCACATGCATCCCCCAAAAGTTTGTTTTTAGCTTGTAGGAGGCAGGAAAACAACCTTCCACCCAGCTCCATCACAGCTCTCCCAGATATGGTGTCTGTCCTACAGGCTAGCCCGAGTTCACATCTAATCTAAATTAAGCTCAGCTTATGCAACACTCCCATCTTTGGGGGAGCCCTGGCCTCCTGCAGAAGAAACAGCTTTGCCTGAGGGGAAAGCATGAATGGGAGATGAAGATCCAGCCTTGTATTCCCAGAGAGGGTCTCCTGGGTGGCAAGGAGAAGGTGAGGAGAGAGCTGCCAGGTGGAGAGGGAGCATCCTTCAAGAAGCAGCACTGATCTGCACCAACTCCTCTGTCTTTCAAACCCTCCCCTTGCTCCAAGCCAAAAACCTCCTGGTCCCCAGGCACTCAGCTGTCGTCCTCAACACTTGACTTTCTTTCAGGCTTTCATCACAACAAAGTAATTTCCCACAGAACAAAGGAAGCAAAAAAGGGCCAAGTCCCTGCAATGTTGTACAGATAGAGTGCTGGAAACTTGGTGGTTCAAGCCCTTCTAGTCCATAAATCCAAGGATAAACGCAGTACGGTGTGCTGAGAAGTGCAGAAGAGCAGAGTTGCTGATCTAAGACCAGGTGCCCTCACACAAGCCAGACAAAGGGGTGTGTTTTAAAACCAGAGGGTGAACATGTCTTGCACAAACCAAACAGGAGTCCTAGGAAAGGAAATCTCAGAACGGAGAGTCTCAGCAATTGCCACAGCAATCCATGTCCCTGCCTCAGCCACCAAACAATCCTATCCCTGAAGGGACAAGTGGCTGCAGAGAGAGGAACAGATGTGGCAACATGGAAAACAGGCCTGTCCCACTGTTCAGAGGACAGCTTGAAAAGAAAAATAAAAGTGCTTGGACCCCTCCTCTTAAAAAGCCGTGGTGCTGGTAGCCCTCCACCCACACAGCCCTGGGGGGATGCCAAGCCCTGCATCCCTGCTCACTGCCAGGAGCAGAACGTTTACAGGAAAAGGGTTTCCATCAATCACTTCAAACCTCCTGCTTATTTTAATCAGTGCAAACATTGCAAAAGTTATCTGAAATCCTTGGCTGTCACAAAGCTGGGCTGAAGGCAGAAGCACTGGTGGGGCTGCTCATCCCCGGGTCAGCCGCAGTCCAAGCCCCGATCCATGTCAGACAGGGCAGGCTGGAACAACTGCCCACAGGCACTGGAAGTCTTGCAGAACAGGACAGAGAAACATCCATCACTGGTGACAAAGGGTTATTGATCCTGCTCGAGGGCAGAGACATGGATTTAATGACCTCTCCAGAATGCTTCCACTCCACACACCCGATGGAAAAGTAATCTTCATCCTGCAAAGCCCCGCAGGAAGGCAGTGCCCCCTGGAGTATGCCAACAGACGGCACTGCAATCGACAGAGGTTGTACCAGTGGAAGGGTTGGGGTACTGAAAAAACAACCCCCACACTCAAAAAAAAAAAAGAAACAAGGAAAAAATCCAAACAAACAAAACCCACCCTGCAGGCACAACACACCACACTTACCACAACCAAACCACTTCAGCCTTAACCTGAAAAACCTGTTTGAGAAAATGACAGTGAAAAATTAGTGGGGCTGCACTCACACAGCCCGGGGCGTGCAGGTGAACCTTCCATCCACACCCCTCCCTCACCCACCTCCCAGCCCCCCAGGGACCAAGGGCTTCGTTCCAGGAGGTTCAGTGCAATCAAAGACACTGAGGAGTGCAAGGATAGCCAGGGTCATTGGCTCATCCATTTCATGTTCCAGTTTTCAATATTTGCACTGTCAGGATGTTTTCCAGCACAGATAATCGTTTAAACCTGTAACTTCCCAGAAAAAAAACCCGCACAATTAGCAATTTCCCCACTAATTAGGAAAGGAAGAAAGAAGTCCAAGGCAGAATTTGTCTGCATAAAACAGAAAAGGGTAATGAAGTAGCTACATATGAATGTAGTTAAATTGAAAATTAAAGTCGTGGTTCTTATTTCTGTACATGACACCCTTGAGATCCCAGCTGAGTAAAAAATAAATACACACATACCTATATGGAGTTGATATTTCATAGATATCCATGCACACATTCATAAAACGTCATGAAGTGCTTTTGGTCATATGTCAGCTGCTGATGGGTCTCAGTGGGACACACAGATCCAGAATGCCGAGGGGCTGATGGGACCCCCACGAGCTGAGATGCTGAAGGAAGAGCAGGCATGTGGGAGCTCACATCAGCTGTGCTATGGAGAAGGTCAGGAAGCATATGGCATGTGCACGGGGTGCTGGAAGGGAATGACTTCGTCCTCCTCAGCAATTTTTAGGCTGGTACATCGAGAGCCAGGTCTCCAGATGCCCTTGCCCGAGGGGACAAGAGGAACAAGGGCATTTTTCTCTGCTGTCACACAAGACACGAGCTTGCACGCATCCTCTGATGTGATACAGCTACAAAGATATGGGGTGGTCAAGCATTCAGAGCTTGTCTCAGCCCCCAGAGCCCTTCTCCAGGGCAGCCACACCGCTGTCACCCCACTCAGGCTCAGGTCTTTTAGCTGGCAAGAGGCGTACTGAGACACACATGCAGTGGCTGGGGAAACAACCACCTTTCAAACTGAGTTCACCCCCCAGAGAAAGTCAAGCTGATCTGAAAATCATGAGGAGTTTCACACACAGCCCTCCAGGTTTTCCATGTATTCCCTCCTTCTCATGCTGCACCCTTCTCCTGCAGTCAAGCCTATTTCTCTCCTACATTTAAACAAAGCCTGAAATCCCCTCCCAAAGTGAGCTCTTGTTTTATTTCAACATCACCAGGTGCAGAACCCCCCCTGTACTTCCACCTCTTCTTTTTCTGCTCCTCATCCCTCCCCACATTAAACGACCTTGCCAAGTGCACTGGGAAGAGGCTGAAAGACACCAAGAACAACTCCTGAAGAACAGCTTAGTACCAGTTACCGCATCAGCTGCTCTCCTGACCAACATTCCAGTGCTGCTGCCTGTCATCTAAAGGATGTAGAAAGCCACAAACCAGACAAGGAAGACAGGAGGAGAAATATCTGTTCATCCCCAGCTACTCAGCCCCGTGAATCAGCAGAACTTGGGAACAGCCACACCTCTGGCCCTACACAAAAAGGCAAAAAGTCACCTCACAAAAAGGGGAGCAGGAGGTGAGCAGAATCACTCCAATAACACACAGGGGCTCTCCCTGCTCCAGAGAAAACTGGCTTTTTGAAGACATACAGCTCCTCTCCATACTTTGAGCAGTGACACCACCACACTTCCAAATTCCAGCTGCCTAAGCTGTTTCTGCAGATATTTCCTCTTTCTATGCAATCATTTGGCTAATAAGATGAGCAGGTTGGGCTCATTTATTTTGGACACTGTTCGTGGGTCATTAGCAGAAAGGCTAATCATTGCATTGGCAGAAAATATCACTTCTGCTTCAGAGCCGGCTGCGTAGCACAGGGAGGGGGAGAGAGCAGGAGCCTGACAGATCCTTTAAAAAAAAAAAATAATACAAGACCCAAGTTACATTGCTGTAGAAGTGGAATTTTCCTCTTCTATTTCCCAAGGTAGCTGCTGTTAGGAAGAAGGGGACAGACTTCAGCGCCCGAGGCTGCTCTGCAGAGCTTGTGTTTTCTGACGCACGTGCCACCTCTGAGGGCCTGGAGTAGGAGCGACACTGGTGGCAGCAGCCCATCCTTGCTGAGCCTCAGCAACATGCCCTGGTGGTATTCAGCCCTCCAGGGAAGGATAGTCATCCTCACCCACAGGCAAAGCCAGACAGGATGCCAAGAGCTCCACAGCACAAGGCGCAGGAGCCCTTTCTGGGATTGTTTGGGGTTAGCAGAGCAGATCAGCTGTGATGCCTGTGCTCTGCCCGCAGCACTTGAGCACTAAAATCCACCTACAGAGAGTTGCTGGAGACATTTAAAGAGCAATTTGTATTTGGTGTGAAGGTTGGAGTGCCGGGGGGATGAAGAACCGCAGGGCATTTGCAGAGCTGAAGCCTGAATTACCAGGAGACACAGCAAAAGCTGAACCCTTCCTGTTTCTCTCTCGAAAGGTGACAGCAGAAGCAGAGACGAAGCTCTGTGACACAGCCACACCAAAACAGCAGCACTGGAAGCAGAGCTGTCTCCTAGGCTTGCCTGCTCCAAAACCATCTCTCAGTGGCCCTGGGAAAAGAGTTGCCCTGTGGATATTTTGCTCAGGCAGAGAGCAGGGACAGAGAGCTGCTCCCGCTCCCATCTCACTGCGCATCAGCAGCTGCTGCCTTCACTGACTGACGTGGCAAGGGCAGAAATGAAGCGCTGTGGGGAACAGCTGGACAAGGCACAGGTTGTCCCCCTCCCCAACAGACATACAGCCAGCACACCTCCTGCTCCCCTCCTCCATCCTCAGCTGGCCCCAGATGTCCCGGCCATGTGTGCCATCAGTGATGCCGTGACCTTGGCTGCTCTCAGCAGCATCCTCGGGGCAAGCGCGGGATGGGGCTCCCACCTCCCCAGGAAGGCTTTTGGCAGCCATCCCTCAGCTCTGTGCCTCCCCTCCTGCTCTCCAGCACCACAGCCAAGAGCCCCAGCACACCTGCCAATGGATTATGGCAGGAGGGAGCTGGGCAGGGGGACAGGGCAGCAAAGGTTGGGCGGAGGGACTCCAAGGATTTGCCCCTCACCTCTCCCCAGGGTGCTCCAGCTTGCCTTGAGCCTCGAGCCAAGGATCTTCCCAGCATCTCTGTGGGACCATCCCACTACACCCCCCAGCCGTGTGGCAGAGCCGGCTGCTCCATGGGGAGCCCCGCAACAGACGGGGAGCCGGGGCTTGCTCTGCAGGGCATTCCAACCACAGAAAGGGAGGAAGAAGATTTGGGAGCTAATTTAGAGCTTGGATTTCCTAAGCCTTTTCAGACACCGAGGCGATTGGCAGGCAGCGTTACAGCCCCTGCCAGTCTCAGCGGCTATACAATGTCCTTCCCTTGGCAAGGGCAGCAGTGGGGAAAAAATAACGCACAAAAAACAAGGCACATGTGATGGAGAGCTTGGCTGAAGGCTCCCTCCCCCCTGACCTGCGTGCCAAGGAGGAAGAGCATAACAAAAAAAAAAAAAAAAGTTTTAAGAGGAAAGGAAAAAAAGAAAAAATAAAAAAACCAAACCAAACCAAACAAAAACACACTGCTTGCTAAGGGAAGCATGTCCAAGGGGACGGAGCTGGCACAACCTGGGGCCATCACTTTGCTCAGTGGACAGGGCAAAGCCATCAGCTGCCCCACATTCCACAGCCAGCCCAGGGAAAGCAGGACCCCCTTACTGCCCCCTTCATGAGCAGGAGGGAGCAGCTGCATTTTGCACAGCCCTGCTGCACCCCATACTGCTGTATGGAGCCCCCCAAAAGCAGCACCTTGCATACACCCCAGTAAGCCCACAGAGGTAGGTGCTGCTGGGTGCACAACTCTGCTGATAGCCTTGACCACACGGAGGTGAAATAGAGGGATTTTGCCTCAAAATTTCACAACTCAAAAAGGCAGGGCAGTGGGAAGCCTCCTCTCTCCTCCCTGGCACACTCAGCAGTCCCTGCAGAGGTGACCTCTCTGCTGAGGATGCTGTGCAGGAAGCAGCTCACCAGCACCCAGAGGGTACCGAGGGCAAAAAACCTGTGGCTGGAGCATCACAGTATCTCAGGGAAGGACAGAATGAGTCCAACATTTAACTGCCTTTTTTCCAAGGGAGAAGAAGGGAAGGAGAGTGATCTGGAGAGCATGAGGACAACCCCAGCCATCCAGCCCTGGAGCAACCTGAGTGCAGCACACATATCCAAACTCCTCATGCAGGTAACAGGCAAGGCATGGACAGGTGAAGTGTGATCCAGGGTGAGGTGGACAGGGACTGTACACCTTGTAGCCAAATCCAAAGCAGTCAGTGTTCTAAGGCAGGAGCAGCTTGGTTGAAAAAACAATCTGTCAGTGTGTCTGTCTGAGCCCTCCCTGCAGAGCACACAGAAGGCTGCCAAGATGCTCACACAAACATCCCCCCCACGATGGAGGGACAGGGGAAACACAAGCCATTGAACAGCCCCACTCATTCCTCCCTTCCAAGGCACACAGGGCTGAGGCGGGGGAGAAGAATCAGGTCACTTCACTTCTCTGGTTTGACAAGGCTATTCCCTAATTCCCAGGACTCGGCAGCAGCTACTAAAACAACACTTCTGACAACTCCTCCTCCCCTTGGCCCCCAGACAGCCCAAGAACGAGCTAGGCTGTGTGGCAGAGGCAATTCAGGCACATGGAGAGGGAGAGGAGAATTGCAACATTCATCCCAGCACAAGCCAGGAGTGACCCAGGTGGTTCTGGGAAAGGGTGGCTCCAGAACTGTACCAAGGATGCCCTGAGACAAGGTCAACACAGCCCTCAAAGGACAGATAAGATCTGTCAGCCCAACCAGCATGACCAGTCCCAACATCCCCAGGCAACTGATCTCAAGATGTTTGGTACAAAACAGGACCAGTGACAAGCTAGTTGTGCCAGCCCAGGCTCTGGGAGCTGCAGGCAGTGACAGTACCAGTCAAAATACAACACCGGGACTGTTCTCTCCCCCCACAGCAATCGCTGCTGCCACCACCCTGCTTTCACCCTGAGCCTGAGTTTGGTGCAGTGAGGTAAACCATGGCCAGGGCAGGAGGAGAGCTCAAGCTTAGCCAAGGAATGGCTGTCGAGGAGTTGGTCACCAGATACGTCTCTCGACAGGGAAATGGAGACACCTGACATCGCTAAAGCATCAGCTTTGTTGCCATCCCCCCTTCAGAGAGGTTCCTCTCATCTGAATTAAAAAAAATAAGAGGGCTCCTCTCCCTTGAGGAGCTAGAGAGGAGGCTAGAAGGGAAAACCAGCAGTTTTCCTGTTGGATAAAGGGAAACACGATGAAAAAAGTGCCAAATCTCTGAAAGACAAGCATGTCCCAGCAGAATCAAGGCCAATGTTCCCACCCACTCCCTATCAGCCCCTGCCATAAAATATCCAGCCCCAGGAGCACCCAACCTGGGGCAAAGCCCAGCCAGTCAACCAGCTCCCTTCAAAATAGTTATTTTCCTACAGTTTTATATAATTGGATTTTAAAATTAAGCATAATTCCAGTTTTTTCCTTTCCCCTTTCCTTCGCTGCACGTCATGAGAGTTCACGACAAGGCTGCTGCTCGAAGCTGGCAGAGACCTTTTAAAAGCTGTTCCTCCTCATCCAGGGGGAATGGAGGTGGGAGGGAGGAGGTGGAGTGGGAGCAGTGACAGGTAAAAATAACCGCACTTGGCCTGATGTTGCTTCCCAATTAAGCCAGTGGGAATTTTGCCCAACTTCCTCGAGCTGCAAGACTTCAGACACACACAGAAAAAGTGCTCAGCTCAATTAGCAGCCTAATGATGGTCAGAGAAAATCATGGATACATAAGCTTCTTCCCCCTGTTCCATGCTGGCAGGTGCCTGAGCATCCACTGCCCCAGGGACAGGCATTGCAGACACTCGGAGGGTGATGATCAGACCCACAGCACCGCATCTCTTCTGCTTTAGGCACAGTTACTCCACAAACGGCTTGGAAAGGTTTGCCCAAGAATGGTTTATCTGCTCAGACAGTTTCACATCAGCTGAAACTAAAGTGTAAGTGGTTTTGGGGAGGATACGGAAAGTGCTGAAGAGTAGAAACATTTCATTCTGACACTTCCCCGAACAAAAAGCACTCTGCCTTTTCACAGTATAGCGTTGCCTTGTGAAACCAAGTCCAATTTATTTTTAAATGGGAAAAAAAAAGACAGCCCAAACTGAGAGGAAATATATTTCTGGGGACAAATATGATATTGCATTTCATCCTGCCATTAACACTTACTCCCATCTTCGGGATTTGCCAATCAAATGAAAATTCAGCCTTTTGTAGCGCTGTACTGTAACATCTTTCACAACCACCTTGAAGCTGTTCTGTTTGAGGTTCAGCACAGTCCACCTTCACACGAGCCAGCGCCTGACACCGACAACACTTGAACGGATGCAAACATTTCCAACTCGCATTCAAACACAAGTAACAACTGAGGGAAGCAAGATCTGCAGATAACAGAAGGTTTGAAGGAAAAAAAGAGTAAGACATTTCGCTTCTCGTCTGACGACCAACCCAGCTTTCAAGCCCACAGGGGATCTGAGAGCTGGGTGATGCCCTGGGTCAGAGCCCATCTTGTACAGACAGAAAGCTGAAGATGATGCTACTCCTGCTGAGAGGTAAAAAAGCATGTCAGACATCCCCCAGCACAGAGTAGCCTTGCTGGTGAGGGGACAACACCCAGCACCCTGCCAGCATCCCTGTCACTCGGCCAAGGAGCACCCCAAGGCAGGTAGTGCAAGCTCTGCATCCTGGGAAAACACTCTCCATCCTGAGTTATTACCTCAGAGCCAGGGGCCACCCACACCCAGCCATCACTGGAGAAGTCAGCATCCACAGGAGTTTTCCTGGAATAACATTTCGTGACAATTTTAACACCATATGTAGTTTGGAGCCTGGCAGTATAAAGCAATTAGATCCAGGCTGGGAGCTGCAAAGCATTTCTGTGTTTACGTCAATGTTTCAAAGGTACCAATCAAGTACTCCCAGCGCTTTACACACAGGATTAGCATGGTGCTCCCACATGGAATTACTCTCTCCAGGAGCCCAGCAGCTCGATGAGAACCAACCTGGGCAGGGTGGGGATGGAAATCAGGTTTCCAGGCAGAGCCACCCCATCAACACCCAGATTTTCACCTGCCTCACCTATGCTGAGAAAAAAAAGCACAGAGAAGAGGTCGGGTAATCAGCTACACCCCACAGTGCTGTGGATGCACAAGTATTTTTCCCAGGCAGATGGTGGGAAGAGGAAAAGCGAGGAGGAGGAAGGAAGGGAATAAGTTCAAGATAAGACTCCGAGATCAGCAAACTCCGATAAAAATACCCATTTCTCACTGCTGCCGGAGGGACCCGGCACGGGGGCGAATGTAGGCACACAGCACCCTGTGCCATGAGCTCACACTGCTTCAGTGCTCCCCACCCCACTTCCCAAACCTTCTTTCTGTGTCTTTTCCTTCATCTCCTCACAACTTCAGCATCCCCCTTGCAGCTCTCACACCCCTGACTACACCGGCCACTTTTCCAACGTGAGTTTTTACTCTTTCCCCCTCCATCCTCTTTCCTCAGCACATCGAGGCTGGGGAATTTTCTCAGGCTGTAGATCCCTCCCACACCTTCAATGCCATCTGCAAAACCCAAACCCCTTCCCAGCGCTTCCCATGGCTGCTTTTCCCCCAGTGCCAACTTCAGTTGGTCTGAGGATGACACAAAGTTAGTTTGCTGCTCAGTTCGGATGAACTAAGGGCATTTATTCAGCCTTGCTTTATCAGAGATGCAAATCAAGCACTCCAGTTACATATTTTAACACAGTGGGGGGAAAAAAGTCTGATAGAAAGCTATAAAAGGTCTAATGTATTCATTGGAGCTAAGGTGGAAACCAGAGAGAGATTAGAGAAAAATTATTAACATAACAGGTGTCATTGTCACAGAAGTGACAATTTAAAGACAAATCCCCCCCAGGTGAGTTCCCTAAATACAAGATCACACTGTTAGCTACATTTAGTCCCTGGTTTATATTGGCTCTGCAAAGGAGACTGGAGAAGAGGGGGAAGGTGAATGGAGGAGGCTGCTTCTCCTAGTCAACAAAAAGTTAATGGCACATTATGGAAATGGAATTTGAAGCCAAAGAATGTCCCACCCTAGGAAAGAGCAGATGTCACCAACAGTGCCAGGGTGAGAGGACTCGGACTTGCTTCCAGCCTGGACCACCTGGAGCTCCTCCCTGTTCCAGTTCAAGTGCACCTGCCTGACCAGTGAAGTTCAGCTTTCCGCAGGGCTGAGCTCCAGTTCCCAAACCAACAGAGTCTGTGGGCACTCACACCCTCTGCCCTGGGCCACTTGACCCAGCAGAGGTCCCACCAGCCCCTGTGGCCATCCCAAAGCAGCCCAGGGAAGAGCTGAGGGCCACCTTCAGCAGAGTGGGGAGGATTGTTGGGTTGGATGTTAGGAAGAAATTCTTTACAGAGAAGGTAATCAGGCATTGGAGTGGGCTGCCCAGGGAACTGGTGGATTTTCCATCCCTGGAGGTATTTAAGAAGAGACTGGATGTGGCACTTAGTGCCATAGTCTAGTAACTGTGGTAGTAGTGGATCAAGGGTTGGACTTGATGATCTCAGAGGTCCCTTCCAACCCATATGATTCTATGATTGCTGATGGGACACTGCTCCAGGCACAGTGCTGAAGGCTTGCTCTGTCATCAGCACAGAGCCTGCAGCTCCCATCCACATCCCAGGGATTTGGGGATGCCTGGTGCCTCATCCACACAAGGATGAGCCTCTCCTTCTCCCCACAGGCAATTCTCACACAGGGAAACACTGAACCCATCTCCTGGGGGTTTAGAGCTTTTCTGTTTGGTTTTGTTTTTTAATAAAAACAGCTCATTGGAGATCAATTTAGATTTTTAATACCTCTCAGATAAGAAAATCTGCTGCAGCAGCAACTCTCTCCCTATCTTAATTAATTTCTAAACACATCACAAGCTGGAAGTGCATGTTTGATGAATCTGGTTGACCTCCTGGTGCAGAAATGATGACACAGATGTTGTGCCTTCCTCACTACCTCATTACTCATGTTACACCAGGGGTTTTTTTCTCCAATTGAGCTGGCTGACAGGAGCTCCAACACTGCTATCAGCAAGACATGCTGCAAGGAGCCAGAGTAAGGCTCCAGCAACATTTTGCATCCACTGGAGCAGCCGGTTCTACTGGAGCAGTCAGCAATCCCACAGGACACACCACCATGCAAGCTTCAAGCACGTGGCAGGGAGGGAAGTAAATCCATTGTGAGGTTTTACACCAAAGAGGAAAAAATACTGATGGGTAGGGAAACAAGGCACCACACAAATGATGGCCAAGCAGAGGGAACCCTGAGGCTGAAGGAGCCCCTGTGTGGATTTGTCCACAGCCTGCAGGATCTGGAGTTATCCCTCAGAGAGCTGTCTGCTGGTGACAGTGGGAATTGACCCAACTCTTCAAAGGGTTTCAGCCTCCCCTCCCATACAAGCTGGGATAAGCCCAGTTGCACTGGTGTGATGCTACATCCAACTGTGTGAAGGAGAGCAATCACAGAATGGTTTGGGTTGGAAGGAACCTTAAAGCTCATCTCATTCCAACCGCTCTTCCACGGGCAGGGACACCTTCCACTAGCCCAGGTTGCTCCAAGCCCCATCCAACCTGGACTTGGACACTTCCAGGGATGGGGCAGCCACAGCTTCTCTGGGCAACCTGTGCCAGGGCCTCAGCACACTCACAGTAAAGAATTTTTTCCTAATATCCCATCTAACCCTACTCTCTGTCAGTGGGAAGTCATTCCCCCTTGTCCTGTCACTCCAGGCCCTTGTAAATAGTCTCTCTCCATCTTTACTGTAGGCTCCCTTCAGGTACTGAAAGGCCACAAATAGATCACCCTGGAGCCTTCTCTCATCCAGGCTGAACAATCCCAATTATCTCAGGCTTTCAAAAGGGAAGGAAAAAAAACCAAAATAAGGTGATGGGGTGCACATGAACGCCCTAGCTGGGTGCTGGCAGCTTCAAAATGGTGACAGCAGCAGCTCTTAAAAATTTCCCTGCTCTTGGATATTCCTTAAGAAACTAGAGGCAACCCTGAGGAACTGTGCTTTCAAAACCCACCAGCACAGCTCATCAGGGTGCAAGACCTCTCCCTGGCTCCACTTCGGAGCAGGATGTGAAGTAAGAGGGAAGCATTTAAGAGCACACTTTATACCCAGCTCAGGGGCTGATGGAGCACAGCACCGACAGCTGATCATTAGGGAAACATCAGGAACAAGAAGAAAAAAGGAAACTCGTACAAATAAATGCTAAAAAAAAATCCTTTGGGAGATGTAGAAACCAGCAGCTGACTTGTCTGCTGCCAGCACAGCCAGCAGAAGGTAGGCATTAAAAATAAAAAATAATAATTTAAAAAAGCAGCCTGATGAGGTCTGGTCACCTTTTACTCCAGACACTGAAATGGTCCCTTGCAAGGTGATGGAATGAGATGAAACAAGGCTTTTGCTTACTACCACAGTCCAAAAAAGTCAGCTTATTTCTGTTGGAGCAGAGGTTACTGCTCAGAGAGCATTTACAACCCTCCCACCATGCAGGGGTGGTCCTGTCTCTGGTATCCCACAGCCAGGACTTTTACTGGCATCACTCACACAGCCTTAAGGGAGGAAAACCCACTCCTTCACCAGCAGGACAGAATTGCAGCTTTGCATCCTCTTCCCAAACCTGCATCCCAGGTACCCACGGGGCTGCCAGAGCCAGAGGGTGCTGTGGCCCTACTGAGGTCTGAGAGGGGGGTCAGTGCAGAGATAAACTGTGTCTGTGCCACCCAGACCAACCCCTCCAGCCCCCAGAGCCTGACAAACGTCCCCCATCCAGGGCCAATGCTGCCGGACACGGCCCTGGGCTGGGTTTAGCAGGAGACAAAGCAATAATTAAACGGGGACATGAGATGGTGTGGAACAACAAAAAAATAAATCTCTCTTATGTTTTGTTAAATTCAGCAATTTACAAGGCTGGAATAATTAGTGGTTTAAAATGTTTTGACACAAGCAGCCCCAATAATCATGATAAATCATATCAGGCATATGCCCAGATCCTTGAAGTGACAGATGACAAACAGAGCAGTGACAAGACGCTCCATCACACGGGGAATCATTGAGTTAATGGAAGAATTATTGCTTCTGAAATCCACTCCAGTCCCATTGTGGGGAACATTCCAATTTATCAAAGCCAAATGAACATTAATTGCTGCAGCCTGGTAAGTTTTCGAGCTGCTGTGACCTTCATTGAATTTTAATCCAAAACAGATAAGATTTACTTCCACACAACAGGAAACAACACAATTAAACCCAAATGACAGCTGAGATTATGGTGAAAAAACACAACAGGCGTAATGACAAAAATATTGATTCCTTTCTACTTGACACTGTGCTAAAAAAAAGTTAAATAAATAAAATCTTGCATCTGCATATTTGTTTGGGGTTTTTTCCTCCTTCTTCTCTTCTTTTCATTTGGGAGACAAATTTCAGATGCTCAAGCCAAGAGGAAAGGAGTGGCAGAGAGTAATGGAGACTGAATTCCCTTTAACTGCAGTAATTAATGTTATGTCTCATTGGGGAGAGATTAAGAAAAAACAGTTAGGAAAGGAAAAAAAAATAAAAATTAAGTATTATTTTGCTGTCAAAGATGCCCTTGAGCTTAGGAAGGGAGGTGTGAAGAGGGTCACAGTCACTCAGTGCTTTGCAGGGGCAGGTGGTGGCTGCACGGACACGGGGCCACGGACACTGATGGCCCCTATCCCACTGCACTGGAGGCAAAGCCACCCCAAACCACAAAGCCCCACACCGACAGCCCAAATCCCTGGAAGGAAGAGTAAACCCAGGATTTACACCTCCCTGCAGCCCCCAGGCTGAGCAGGAGCTACCAGCCAAATCATAAACACCTACAGAAACCCAACCCAGCGTTCCCATGGGAGGGAGCTCAGCTCAGAGACATCTCACTGCCCCATAAAGCTGTGCCCAGTGCTCCCGAAGTGAGGGATCAGCCACATCCCCCCAGGGAAACCTTCCCCAGCTCCTATAACTCAGGTGGAGGAGGAAGAGACAGGAAAAAGCAAGCGTTACAACCACTTAAAGGAGATGGAAGGAAGCCCTTTCCCATGTTTCCTGTCCCTCCCAGCGGGATTCTGGGCTAATGATGAACAGGAACACAGAGCCTGAACTCCAGGGTAGTGCTGGGGTGGGCTGGAATTCCTCATCTGCAGCAGGAATGGTGTTTTAGTCCAAAAAGAGCACTGAGGAGACACTGGGCTTCATGGTGGGAAGAGGAAGGAAAAGTATTTGAGAAGCATCCCAGGGATGTCCAGCTGCACCTCGAGGCAAAAGTGATCAGGACACAGTAGGAATGGGAACAGGAGGGGGTACCCACAGCCCCCCATGCCAAGCACAGCATGGCCACAGAACTCAAGTGATGAGGGCTTTCTGGGCTGTGATTTAGCTGGGGTCAGGGAACAAAGTAAAGGAATGGGAAAGCAACCTGAACAGAGCCCGAGGACCTGGGTGAAATATTCCACCCAACATACAAATAACTGTGCCCATTTTATTTCAGCTACAGAATTCCATGTGGTCTCAAGGAGGAAAAAATGAAAACACACAATTATCTTTGCTGGTAACTCAAAACTTGGCTCAGGTTCACTCAAAAAGTTAATGAACCTTCTAAAAAATCTGGGCAAAGTTACAAGCCTGTGCTGCAATCCCTGATCCAGGAAAGGAATCAACAGGGCTCCTGCCTCCCTAGGGACACGTGTGCAGTCCAGATCCCATCTCAGACCCACATCCCTGCCTGGAACCTTGGCTCCTGCTGCAAGGAATATCAGGATTTACAAAGGAAGTGTAATTACAGCTCACTCTGTGTGGAAAGAACACTTCCTTCTCTTCTGTCTTCCCACTGGTTTTGCAGGAGGGAGAAGAGCATAAGGGCAGGAATTAACTCTCACAACAAAGCCATGGATGCTCCCATGGAAATGCTTTCCATGGCATTGCACATCTTCACTGGCTAACCTGGGATTAGGGACAAAAACATTCCTGCCGGGATATGCAGAGCAATGCCATCAACTCCACCCCACCAGCATCGCTGCTCCCACTCTGAGGTGCAGCAATGGAAGGCTCAGGACAGGAACTTCTCCCAGGAACTTTCTCTCTAAGCATCAACCCATTACAGTCCTACTGTTGTACTGCAGAAAGAACAGCTTTAGCAAGGGCTGGGGATCAGGACTGAGCCTCTCCCCAGTAAAGAAAATCTGCATTTTGAGCAGGAATCACCAGTCTCCAGAGACAGTGTCTCCCTCCAGACACGGGCCATGCCTCTGTAACTCAGGTTGGCCACAACAGCCAAAGAGTCCCACACTCAAACCAGGATCAAGCTTTTCACATCCACACGCGTATTCCCGTTGTCTTCCTTCCTTGCTCTGTCTCTCCCTTCTATATTCAGGCTCATTTTCCAAGTACACAAGTTTAACCCTTCCCCCACGAGGCAATACTCCATCCCACTGACATTTTTAGCAGGACATAAAACCATTTCCTATCCAACCCAATAAGCTGTAGTCCCTGATTCCTTTCCCTTCTGCCATCCTACATCTTATCTTGCCCAACAGCCTTAATGCCAAGCCTCTCTCCATGCTCACATACACTCACTACCCAATCTAAAGCCCCACTGAAAAATGCTTAGATACTCAAAAACCAGATTTAAGTTGTAAAAGCCAAATATCAGCTTGTTAAATGAAAAGAAGTACAAACTTTGTGCATTGTCTCTGTTCCTCCTTCCAAAACAAAGGGCAGAAGCTGTGGAGATGATGCACAGGTTTCAAGAGGTGAACAGTTTCACCTTTTGCAGAGTGGCTGTGATAAAATCTCCAGTGCCATAAGAGACTTTCTTTGGGCAAACAGAGGACATGCATACACACTGGGTATACAAACCTAACTCCTTTTTTTCTTTTATTTTATTCATAGTTTATCTGATGGGACTTAAGGGACAATACCCTGAGTCCCATTTCACGGATGGAGCTCTAAAACAGAAGATTGATGGACCAGATCCAAATATGCTGGCAACCACCTCATACAATTCCAAAACAAGCACTTTAAAAGGCAATAGAGCACATCCACAATCTGTTAATAAAAGGCCACAAATACATGAAATGGAGATATTGAAAGCACTTAGACCATCTTTTTTACTTTTTAGTTCAGACTTATCCTTTGCAAGAGATGCTGCAGCCTTTATTCACTGAACAGGTAAAATTCAGTGTCAGAAAAGCTTCAGAAAATGACCAAGCCAAAAAAATCTTGCTTTTGAACAGACCAAAATGAAAGACCAAGGAGAAACACTCCACTGACACCTCATCACTTTCCAGCAGAGACAAAGAGGAACCACAAGGATCCTTGTCACCCTCCCAACAGCTCTTCCCCCCTTGCTTTCTGGTGCTTGATTTTGTTTGATTTTCTCAGAAGACCAAACACTCTCTTTTTTTTTTTTTTTCCTGGCCCATTCAAACAGATCTCTCCTTCTCTGCAGACCCAGCCAAGAAGGGACACAGACATCTGCAAACCGAACTTGCCACCCTGCTCCTTATCACCCAGCTCTTACCACGACCTGGCTGCCAGCCCCCTCCTCCGAGGGGGTTCTCTGTCCCCTCCGGTGCCATTGGCAGCTTTGACTCACCATGACTGAGATGTGAAGAATGTGCATCTGCTCCTCCACTATCTCCGAGGGCTCCTGGAGGCTGGGGGGGGTGGCCCGGGAGAGCTGCTCGGCGCTGCTCATGGAGACATGGAAGTACAGGGTGCCGTTCTCCAGCCACTGCTGCTTCCAGTGCACCAGCGAGATGTCAGCCACGGTCCCCGACATCTCTGCAGGGACAAAGCACACAAGGAAGATGTGAGGATCAGGGTTTTTTTCCCCCACAATGCTCAAAGGTATTATTCTAAACGATCCAGGAAATTGAGATCGAGTTTTACCCCAGTACTGGTTCTATATCATCATCTACAGGATGAGCTTGAGCATTATTTTTTAGTCTCTGCCTGCTATTTCCCCCAAATGCGAACAGTAAAGTTTGTCTTCCTTAATAAAAAGGAAGGGGCTACAGAGTGCTTTGAGATTTCTACACTGGGAAGGCAGCAACAGTAAATAACACATTACACAGGTTGCCTTTAACCTCCTATAGCTCTCCAAGGAAACAGGCTGGAAGGAGCTCCCAGGGATCTGCAGCCAAGCCCAAGGGATCTTTGTGAGTCGGCACAGGGAGGACATTCAGTGCAGGATGCAGACACCAGTATACCCTTTGCTGGCATTACAGTGGAAACCTTCCTCCAGGAGCAAGGCAGCACCACAGCTGTACTGAACAGGGATGTTCCCAGCACAGACCATGAGCATCAGCAAGAAGAGATGACCACCAGGCTTGACAAATCTCTATTGACCTTGGAGTTGCATCTCTTGGTCACCTTCTGCAGCTTCTGCTAGTTTCACATCCCACCTAATCCCCATTTACACCTCAAGCACCCTGGGAGCCGGGATTACAGCACCCCAGCATACACATCCACGATGTCAGCCTCCCCTGGCCTAGGGCACTGCACCAAATCAGGGGCTTGGACAACCCAAAGGGCAGCCCCAGACCTGCAGTCTCAGCAGAGGCAGCATCTCCCAGCCTCAGCTGCAGCTCCTGCCTGGGCCAGGAGCACTGACAGCTCCTCAGCTGCCCATCACGTTGCAAGTAGATCTCTGCACAGAGCGGATTTGGCAGTTTGGCAGCTGAATCAAAACCCCAAAAAAAAATACAAAACAAGGACAAAACGAGCCAAAATATTTCTCCTTCCACCACCTCTTTTTTTTTGTGTGTGTTTATTTTTCCATTTGTGATACAAGCAATGGGAAGCAATTCAGGTCCTCTTAGTCACTGGGCCCACGGCTTCAGCAGTCACCTGCTTTGAGGGGGACCCAAATTCAATTCCCTCCTGTTTGAGAAGAGCAACCAGCTCTAATAGAGCATGAACACACTGTCTGCAGGTGTGTCTACTCCAGAACAGCCAACAGCACGAGCTCAGAGACTCCTGGCACCACAGTGGGCACAGAGACAAGGTCCTCCTTCTCCTCCACACCTTGGCCACAGAGGGTCAGTGGGGAGGACAGAGCTTGTTCTCCTGTTGGCAAAGCAGCCAGGGAATGGTGATGGCATTTGGCATTTCATTATCCTCAGTCCAGGTGGGCAAAAGCACATCCAGGAAGGAACAAACCCAGCTGAGTCTGTCCTGAGGAGTCACCCACACCTTGCAGGACAAGGTGCTTCAAGGCACTTGGGTGCTGGCTGGGGAGGAGCCACTCAGCCTACAAGAGCAGGCACTTCCACTTCTACACACCCGCATCCCAACCCAACAAAAAACCCATTTTGATCCTTCAGGAACAGTTTTTCTCACCCCTAAAATCAATACATTTTCCAGTAGCAAGCCCTAGACTTTCCATCGTGGGTCAAAACAGAGCCAACCAACCTGTTCACAGAGCAGCCCCCATCATGCCTAAACAGGTCCTGCAGGATCCTCTCTTGCTGCAGGGCTGAGGGCAGGGACACGGTCACCCCATTACTGCCAACTCCCTGATCCAGCACCTCACTTTTTACCCTGCTGACACACCTGAGCTGCTGCACTGGCACCTCAATCTCATCAGAGGGGTTTGCTCATTGCCTCTGCCCTCCCAGCACAGCTCCAGTCCTTATCCCCAATCCCTGTGGGCACCTGAACACCCAACAGAGAAAAACCAAACGGCTCCTAACCCTGCCTGGATCTATCAGGAGCCCACGCTTGCCCCTCAGAGGGGACATGTGAGATCCCTGTCACATCTCTGTCACTGCTCTGACATCTCTCCTAATGACCCTTCCCTCCTTGAATGAAAACAGCTGTTTGCTGGAGCAAATCAGGAGCAAGAGGTGTTGTTGCTTGCACTCTGTAACCTGTAAACCACAGCAGCCCCAAGGCTCTCGCCACAGGACAGAGTCTTCTGCAAGATCTGGGAATCTGATGAAATGAGTCTTGCGCCTCTTCACTCCAAAAAGGCTAAAGCAGAAGGTTTCTCATAGCAGTAAAAGAACAAAATGAGAGCAATATCAAGGCTCCTTAATTGCAATCGTCTTCCCAGCAATACTTCAAAGGTCTGTACCGAAAAGCATCTCCTTGTCTAATTAAAATCAAAACAAATGCTACTTTTAGGAGCAGAGGCACTTGCTCATCTCTGCAGTAGAAATCCATGATCATCCACAGAGGCAAACAGGCCACGGGAGAGCACAGAAGCACCAAGGGACAGACTGTGTTATGCAAAGCCATAATCTAAATTCTGTCCAGGGGGACAGCCACCCACAGGAGGGGATGATTTACAGTATTACACACTCATCACACACACATCCCTGCAGCAGACCTTCCCAAAAGAGCTCAGGAAGGAGGTTATATCACCCACAGCACAGACCCCACATGGGTGCCACCACGACCCCACTGCTACAGTTCCAAAGGCTACATCACTGTAGGGAAGCAGGGGAACAAAACCTCCAGGGTCAGTCTTTCTCCAAATTTTTTTCCCCTTACATACACACATTTTTTGCATGGGATGTTTAAAAGGATCACAGAGAACATTTCTCAGGAGTTGTGAAATATAGGTTTTTTTTTTTTTTTTTTTTTTTTTTTTTTTTGGATTTTAGCCTAGACTGAAGATAAGCCTGTTTCATTTTCAAAAGGTCTCTTCCAAAAGTAGAAACTTCAATTTAACATTCATTTCACAATTTTAAGCAAACTCAGTAACCAGGCAGTTTGTGACAAACACTGACTTGCCAAGCCTGGATACCTGTTCTCAGACATTAATAAACACTCGTGTGCTCTCCACCCCTGAGCCCTCATTGCAGGACAATTATTACCCCCAGCATGGCCAGGACATGATCAGCCTCCACCAAATTCACTGCTCACAATTTAAAAAGAAGGTTTTTTGAGCCCTGTAGCTGCTGAGTTCTTCAAGATCCAGACACAGGGAAGTTTCTTGGCCTCGTATACTTGACACAAATACTCCACTGCCTGTGTTTCACTGGACACACATCGTCACTCCGCTATCTGCACAGTACTTACAGCTCTGATAGCCCGTCCATCAGAAAGGATATAATAGTCTGCAGCAAGATTGCCTGTTATCAGAGCTTTCCAACGCTTTTGGAACAAATTAAGGGCATTCCTGCACCAAAACTGAATGAGATACAGTTAAGGTTTGAAATGGGCAGCAATGGAAAAAGCATTTGTGGTCTATAGCTGTTTAAAATCTCAGTATCCAGCAGATGGGGAGCTCTCAGATGGGGTTCAAATGCAGCTTTGTGGGTAAAAGACCGAGTAAAACAGCCAAACAGATCATCAAACATCTGCCATGCCTTCTTCCTACCTGCTCACTGTGCTCAGCAGCCATCAGCAGAGAAGGGATGAGGAGGGCCCTCATTCCCTGCAGCAGCCAGCCAGACTCCTTCCCTTCTCCCCATCCAAAGACCCCAGGCAACCACATTTCTCCATCCCAGAACAGAGGATCCAAGGAGCCCATTCCCCCTTGCAACACCAGCAAGAAATGTCTCCACTCCAGCCTCCTCCAGGTGCCTCCTCAGCTCTTCACACCTGCCCTTCATTTCCCACCACGCAGCTCAGCTGAGCCCAGGGGCAGCACCCACCAGCCTTCAACACTACCTGATGATGGTTTGAATTTAAGTGAAGGGCACACAGAGCATCTTCTCCTTTTCTGCCCTTCCTGAGGCTCTGTGCCTCATAAAACTGAAACTTCCAACATTTTCCTTGGAAATAAAACAAGCAACCCAACTAAACCCTCCTCAAGGCTCAGTCCCCAGTGTGGGCTCATGCCCATCAGCAGGTTCCCCCATCAAGGACAAGGCAGGGGACAGCAGTGACCACAGCAAGAATCCTTCCAAACAATGCTCTAATTCCATTTTTCCCTTTGCTGCTGCTACAAACCTTACATATAAACATTTCATTGAAGTCTTCAAGTTGTATTACAATCAAACTTAAAAGCAAAAGGGCCTAAATGCATTTGGTTGGGGACCAAGACGATTCCCATAAAAGCAGATTATGCTGACATGATGAATATAAAATGAAACAGCAGATATTAAAGTTGGAGGATTGTTACTCTATGCCTTCGGGCTACTGGCCGTCCCACCCACCTCCTGCCTCCTCTCCCCCCTCCCACGGGGTTTCACTGAAGGCAGAGAAAGCCTTTTCACCTCTGCCTTCTCCAAGGGAGGTTGCCAGGCTTGAAATACTCACTATCTCCCCCCAGAGCCCCCTCCTCGACCTTATGCAATGCTTCAACATTCATCAGTTAGTCGGGATGTTGCAGCCCTGCCTTGTCTGTCAGGCGTTTTACAAAGCCTGTTCCGTATTTAATTGGCTTGTTCTCGCTAATCTACCATGATTATTGTATTTTTATTTCATTCTTGAAGGTCATTATTAAAATAAGCCGTTTTGCTTACGGCTGCTAATCCCCGCACAGTTCCCCACCCCCGGATAACCAAACCTTCCTTGTGCTTCCTCCCCAGCGCTGCTCAGACCCTGGGACCTGCTTGGCTCCTTTCCTATAAGTACCAAGTCCTTGGTGTGACGGGTGAGAAGCCAGTGAGTAATTTCCAGTGCACGGATCCAGGCTCCTCCTGCCTTTTTTCCTCCCCACCTGCTTCATCCCAGCAGGACCTGCACCCTGCAGCCAGGCTTCATCAGCTCACCTGCACAGCTCAGTGTCTTAATCTGTTGGCAGAGGAAAAGCTGGAGATCTGTTTAGGGATTGTATTTCCTTTTACAACCTTGGCATTCTCCTCTTGCCCATTCATCACCCCTCATCCTGCAACCCCATTCCTCCTGCTGTAATTCCAGGGGTCCTTCTGAGTTAATGTTCTCCAGAGGCGCCAACCTCCACCAAAGTGTTAGTTTAGAGATTCTTCGGTGCTAGCTACCACTTATGCTAATAAACCAAATGTATGCAGAAAGTCATAAACAGAGAGCTCTCCCCAGTGCCCTTGCCAGCGCAGGATTGCTCCCTGCAGAATAGATTATCACACTCTGTGCAGACTAGTTCCAAAACGACTCTGGTAATGGGGCTTCCCCCCTGCTCCCCAGGGGGCTATTCTGCAGTCAAACAGGCCCAAAGAGTTCTAAGGGTTTGGGTCTTTTGGTGGCAACGTGGTAGGTTTTTTTTTTTTTTATCCCAATCATTAGCTCAGGTTTTTTTCTTTGCCTTCCCCTCTGCTGGTTTTTTAACATGTTTCTTCCCTTCCACACCTCCTCTCCTACTCCCCTCGCAGCACTCCCTGGGGCAGCACACAAACGCAGCTGCAGATCGTAAAAGGTAATGGAGAAGCTCAGAAGTTTAAGAAAGGGGGGGAAAAAAGATGACAAGCTCCCTCTGATCATCTCTTTTCAAAGCCCCTGTCTGTGAGAACACAGTGCTGCACCCGCAGGGCATTTCAGGGGTGGCTCTGGCGCTGTGCGTGTCTGCAGGGACACAGAATCATGGAACTGTTTGGGTTAGAAAATCCCTCTAAAATCCTCATTAACCCAGCACTGCCAAATCCAAGACGTGGTGTGTGTCCAGGGACGGTGCTGGATGGAGGAGGGCTTCAGGCAGCCTGTGTCTAGGGGTGGTCCATGGGGGGACCCTGCTGGTTTTTTTTAAGAAAATACTTTAGGTAGATGTAATTATTGTGAAATGCAGCAAGAGGTCAGCAGACTGCACCATCCAGAGATGGTCCAGGAGATGAGAGGGGTGAGCAAGGACAGAGTCAGCCTCCTCCAGGCCCCCCTGGAAACGCTCCCAGACAACCAGAGGGTTGAGCTGCTCCAACACAGCTCTCTTGATCTCAGCTCTGGAGCCCTCTGCACCATCCCCATATCCCTTCAGCCTTTCTAATCCCAGGCTTCAGGGTCCCTGTACACATCAGGGAGTGGATATTGATTTGCCTGTGCTGCCTACAGATCACAGTCTGACTCCACACACCTCAGAGAAGCTCAGCGCACTCCACGCTCCTGAAGCTGCTTTCATTGCAATTCAGGCTCTAGTACATTACCCTTATTTATAATGCTGGGGCTTCAGCGTGGTGCCTCAGGCACTCTAAAATTATTACAGGGCCCTTTGACTTTCAATTCCCTTCCATTCAATTTCATTTTTATCCATCAGCAGAGGCTCCCCATGACCAGCGGTGAGAGCCACCAGCGCAGAGGCAGACGGGGCTACTGCCCCTTCAGCCCATCCTATGGGAATTGCTGGCACCCAGCTGGACAGGAGTCATCTCTGTTTAAATGAGGAACACCAGGGATAGGAGGGCATGTGGGAGAGTGCTCCTGGGTGAGGCTTTCCCAGAGAGATGAGACACCCAGGCTCGGAGCAGCACTGGGGGTGCTCAGCCACAGCCCCTCCATGGTGCCATCCATCCGGCTGATGCTTAAAAATAAGGTGAAGGACTGTGACTTCAAGCACCAGAGCCTCTCTTGTGCATCCTGCAGAGATGAAGGGCAGGGTGTAAGAGGGATGGGTGTGATAGGGGTGCCCTGAGGCACAGATTTTGCTTTCCTAGACCCCTCTTCTTCCCCAGTTCCCATCCCTCTGTTAAGGAATAGGAGTTTGCTTTGGAGCTGTTTTGGGGTTTTACAGAAAAGCTCATGCTTTGCCACTTCTCTGGAGCCTCCTGGCTCACCCAAGAGAAGCACAGGGCTCACTGCTGAAAGAGCACAAGAAGGTGCGAGGAAGAAGGTCCCTGTGTCAGAGGAGAAAGTTGCTGGTCCATGAAATCTGCTGCTGTGGAGATGTACGAGGAAAGGTGTGAAAGTCTTCTGCTCCCCACTTATTCCAGATCCTGAAAACCAACATGAGACAGATCTGATAAATGGGGAGAAAAAAGTCTACCTGAAAGGTACAAGCATCATTTTTTCATGGTCCAATTATTAATCTCTGTTAGAGGAATCAGTGCCTTTGAGTCTGAAGCTTTTCTGCCCGTAACAGGCACACAACACCGGCCCAGCGCTGTGTTAAGCGTGGATTGAGACAGGTTTTCATGCAGACCATAGGGATGTCCTGGCTCAGAAAACCCAGCAACGGGCAGGAGATGAGCAGATCTGCATCAGCTGCTCAGCCCTGAACCCTGTTTAATCCTCAAGGCCAGGCAGAGCTCAGCTGAGCGGAGGTGCTGGCGCTTCGAGTGCCCCCCGCCCGCCGCTGCAGATCAGGGCCTGCAGGGTGACAGCGGAGCTTCGCCCGGAGCCTGAGCAGATCTGAAGTGTCTAATGACACAACTGGAGGCTACTGAGAGGAGCTGCTGTGTGTGATAAAACCACTCTCTTGGTTTTTCACTGCAGCTGAGGAGGCACGAGGGAGGCAGCTGGGTGGGAAGGCACGGGGAAGGCACCATCACCTGCAGCAGCAGCACAGGGTCCCCGAGTGGGCAGGAAATGCTGGCACATGGAAACACGGCCAGATGGGTCCTGCTGATATTTTAACACAGATCCCACAGCAGAAGGGAGCAGGTGCCCAGCCAGTGCCCCCCCCGCCTGCATCCCTCCTGCTTTCCTTTCCTTGTCAGCAGTGAGGCTGGGGTGGGGATGCCTTTTCCCAGGACAGCCAGGAGCACCTCAGACACAGACACTGCAGCAGCAGAGCAGCCCCAGGAGTCATTACGGCACTGGATAAGGCTTGTGCAAAGGGAAGACATTTCATTTTTAGAAAACCACCCCCACAGCCTCTTCCCTGTACAGGTAACAGTGGAAACTGCAACTTTTTCTTTGACTGTGAGTTTCTGCAGGAGATGAGGGCTGGGAGCAGGGCAGACAGGGCAGAGGGCAGCCCAGCACAGCGGGGTGGGCACTGGGACAGAGCAGGACTGTCACACAGGCAAAGGGACAGAGAGGGAATGCTCTTGTCTTCCCTGCAAGCTGTGACAGGAGCAGAAGGGCAACGTGACCTATTCAGGTGACCTGAAGAGCGTGGCAAAGCCAGGCAGGCTGCACAACGAGGCAGAGAGGTGTGTTCACTTCACAGCATCTGCCTCTCTGTACAGGTACACTGGGGAGCAAGTGTCGGCCCCGAGGGGTGAGTGCCACTCTGAGCTTGATTAGACCTAGCCCAGTGCTTTATAACCTCTCTGCATTTTTAAATGTCTCTCTTTGGGAAACAGACCTCTTAAAATGATAAGGTAGTTTGATAGCTCAGGGCACTGCCAGACTGTGAAGTAATTTTTCCAGAACGGTTCCTCCATGGACCTCCCCTCCCAGCAGGGAGGTGGGATGGGCAGAGGAGAAGAAAGCAGGGCAGGAGAGAGGTCTCTCACCTTCTCCAGAGACAAACACAAGAATAGTTCCACCTTCTGAGACATGGATGTAATTTTCCAAGGAGCTGGACATTTTCAGATAAAAAAACAGCGAGTGGATTACTTGGGATCTGCAGCCTGTGTGTCACCTGGAGCACCAGGTGGCTGTATCAAAAGCCAAGTAGCCTAAAACTTCTGGACATACACTTCCTTGCCCAAATAGGCAAAAATATCAGTTACCAGGAATGACCATTTGCTGGAGCCCTTCCATGGGGATCGTGATGGGGGTCCTACACTAAGAGGGTCCCTTCCCTTCTGTCAAGGCAGACACCCACAGAGGTTAAAAAGGATTAATGGTCTTATCTCTTCTTCAGGAGAGACTTTTGAGTGCTCACTCCCTGGAAAGCCGCCAGAGCCTTCCAGGTACCACCCAAGTACCTAGGTTCTGTCTTGGCTACTCAGAAACCCCAAATTCATCAAGTTCTTGCAACCTCACAGAAAAATCACTTCTCTCTGAGACTGTTACACCTTAACCAAAGAGTGACCTTGCACATTTATCTACTCATCACCCAGAGAACTTCCATCAGCGTGGGACATAACAGTCTGCTGTGGGCCAAGCACCACCAGGTTTCTGCAGGAAAGGAGAAAACCCCAACAAGGGCTATGGCAGAGCAGACTGCTGCTCCCTGAAAATGCCATCCAGGAGTGCCAGACCCTCCTGAGCAGGACAGACCACCTGGGCAGCCTCAGCTCTGCAGCCAAGGGCTGCAGTGGGAGGCTGCAGACTATCCAGCTGCCAGATGCAAAAGGGTTCACTGAGATTAGCTGTGAAAATCCTCACCTCTCTTTGGACTGACTCACACTGAAATGAACCGGACTCAAAGCAGCTGATCTAAGAGCACAGCAAGTCGCTGGAGGGCTCAGAAAGTGCCATCGTAAGATGAGGAGACATTAACATCCAAAATAATAAAAGCAACTGAATTTATTAAGGCTTCTCGGAGCCTGGGGGCAAAATAATTTTTCCCCATTTAAAAGTGGGTAAGGCACAAGAGAAACTGAGCAATTTGTCAGAAATTAGAGGCGACAAAGTGGCAGAGACCAAAGCCTGAAGCAGCCACAACCTCACACAGACAGTCACCACCCAGCCTGGCACAAGCAGGATCCCTTCCTCCAGCAGTGCACGGGGAGACACAGCCGTGTCGTGCAACAGGGGCTTCACCTGCTGAAACAGAGAGTGGGCCTGGGTCACTAGAGAGCCCTGGTGTGCTGCCAGAGGTGGCCAGGTCACTACAAACCCTGTGACCATGCAGGGGTGCCAGCCCCTTGTGCAAGGCTCAGGGAGACCAATGCCTGTGATGCCACCAGGGTGTGATGGTGCTGGGATATTCTGGTGCCAAGCCAAGCACAGGGAGGTCTCCAGCCACTGTGCTTGCCCAGACATTCCTCCAACGCTGGCGGCACCTTGAGCCCACCAGGGTCACATCTTCCCAGACAGGCCAGCTTTGCTGTCACTTCATCTCCAACCTGGCTTTACAGAACTTTTGCCAACTCACCATCAACCCACAGCAGTCCATTTGGTTCCACTCCTTCCCCAGCCAGGTTCCCTGGCATCCCCCATCAGTGGAAATGGGATTCTTCCCACCCCACATCCATCATTCCCATCATTAACACCAGGGCCACCACCCAATTCCAGCCCTTCATCCTTATTTTCCCCTTCCCATCCAGTTCCGATCTCTTCCCATTCCCTTCCCCCCATGGGAAAGGCTAACCCATGTCCACATTACCAGTGGACCCAGTGCCCTCACCATTACCACACCATAAGATCCAACAGCAGTGTGGTTTCATAGCTGTTACCCCCATTTTCTGTCCTAACGGGTCTCCTGGAAAGCTGTACCAAAAAGGGAGATGCACACTGAGATACAAGAGCAGTTCCACCCTTGATCTGCATACACAAAGGTCATGGGAAAGTGGCAGAGGGGGATGAATCCTTGCAGCCTCATTAGAGGGAAAGAAACTGTTTCTGCAAATAATTGATTTCTAAATTTATCCCCTAATTAAATAGGTTCCCTGGACGAATCTGCATGCAAAGCTGCAAGGTGATGATTTAGTGCCTGGCTTCCAAGGGGAACGCATCAACACATGTTTGCAAACTGTCTCCCCGCCAGATTCAAAGGAAGGGTGATCATCTCCCCACACCAGCACACCCGGAGCAGACGGGCCCTTCCTGCCACCTGGAGCCTTGGCACACCGAGTCAAGCTCTCCTCTGCGCCAGGTCTATCAGAGCCACATGCAGGGAGACAGGCATTTGTCACCTGTCACTGCTCCCCTGCTCCAACCCACTCCTTCAGAGCACAGGACCCACCCTGGTCAGTGTGCAGCTCACACCCTGCCCGAGCAGAAGGCTGGCTGGAGGGGTTTTTTTGGCAGGCAGCAGCTGTAAAGCTACAGCAGGACTGGAAAGGCACTGCCTAAACTCGGCACGTAGCACGGCAAGAATGAGAAACATTATCTCCAAAACATGCTCTTGCTTCCTACATCAATTCCATGGCTGTTCCTGTCTAGTCGCTTTGACTTTTTCCTACAGACACCATCAGCTAATAAAACCTCAAGAGACGGATCCTGGGATAAAACCAGGCTACAAGCTCTGCAAAAATTAAGCACATTTATCACTCTTCCACGGAGAGCTCCTTCTGGAAAGCAGAGGGCCCTGATGCTCTCAGACAAGCATCAAAGGGCTTTGGACGTGAAAACTCCATGTTAGCTTGAAAAGAGAGCAGTGGCAAATGTCCCCACTTTGTTAGAGCCTCGTTAATTAACTCCTGCTGCCCGGAATGGTGAGCACAGGAGCCACAGCCTGTCCATCCACTGGCTCAAAGCTCTCCCCTCCCAAGAAAAGAGGCACATACTGCATTTACACACTTCTGCCTGCAGCAGCAACACTTGTCATCTCCTCCTCTTTCTTCCCTTCCTACTTTCCACCCCACAGGATCATCTGTGCACTGGGCATCCAGGCCCACCCTCCTTCAGGGCTCCAGCCCTTTAGTGTTGAGGCTTCAGGATCCACAGTTGCAGACTGTCCCTCCTGATGTCCCCCATGCTGGGTGGGGTTCCTGCTCCTGGCACCTGATGCTTGCAAGAATGAGCCAGATACAGATTTAGACTGAATGTCAGGAAGAAATTCATCCCTGTGAGGGCGGTGAGGCCCTGGCCCAGAGAAGTCGTGGATGTCCCATTCTTGGAAGTGTTCAAGGCCAGGCTGGGCAGGGCTTGGAGAAACCTGGTGTAGTGGAAGGTGTCCCTGCCCACAAGGAGAGCTTCAAGGTCACTTCCAACCTACACCATTCTAGGATTCTATGATACTATAAGTGCAAACTGGAGATCCTTTATGGTGCTCAACTCTGTCACACGGGGCAGAGACTCAGGAGTCCTCCGTTCAACTCTTGGCTCTTCCATTCATGCCAGAGAAATTCCTAAACTCAGATATTTATGGATCTGCTTGTCCCTGTTGGGGCTCCTGGAAGGCAGAGATGCAGCCTGTGTGCTCAGTTCACACCTCACCAAAACTGAACAAACAGAAAAGCTGTTCCTGTAAAGATCTGAGAGGCTTTTCTGCAGTTTTGAATCTTGATGTGTCTGTGGTGGAAAAAGAAGACCATTGGGAAGTCATTTGCTGTCCCAGGGTGACTACAGAACACATGGACACCTACCCACCTCATCACACACTCTTCTTTGAAAAAGTGCCAAAAGACAGGATTTTCTCCCCCCACCTTCCCCCAAAAAGTGTTCAAAACTGGAGCATCTCTGTGGTAATTTGGATTTCTCGACATAACTACCTTGTCAAGTGAGTTCTCAATCAAAAAACCACTACCACAGACGGAGCTCAGGCCCTAACCTACTTCTGCACTCAAAAATAAAAAAGCCATTAGGTGGCTAAATACTTTAGGAGCCGCGTCCCTTCATCTCCCCGCTGTGGTTTTCCGTCTGCAGCAGAGCATCCTCCTTTATAAATTGCCTCCGAGAGCCTCAGATCTCTTCTAAAAGAAAACAGAATTATTTGCAGGATCGGAAAGAGATGGAAGAAAGCTAATTAGTCCTTGTGCAGAGGAGTTTGCAAGACACAGCATTTAAATGAAGCCTGATTTTTGGATGGCAGTGCTAAAATCCTCGTGTTACGTCACTGGCTTTCTCTTCCAGAGGCACCTTTTTTGCTCACCTTGAGCATTTTTATAGGCAAAGAAAATTCCTTTAGGCACCAAAGCAAATTCATAATCCGGCTCTCCACCACTTACCAACTTGAACGCGTCAAAACTGCGTTAAAAGCAGAGCAAGACAAGTCCTTGAGGCCCTGTTCCCCAAGTATTTGTGCACATAAAGCAAGGAAAATGTGTGGTTATTAGAGTTTAGCTTTATTGTTTTCATAAAACACACTGAAGATTGTGTTTATGATTCTGGAGAAAATAAAAGCCTCTCTCCAATTGTTAAAATAGCGAACATGAGATACTCCAGCGACTTCCAAACAATCAAATACTTTGGACTTGCACAGCACCCTCTACTCAGATTCCAGAAAAGTCTGTACAAGAGTGAAAATGAGCCTGGGTGGGTGGGAGATAAACCCACCTCTCATCTTATAGCCAAAGGAAGCAGAATAGCTTATACAATTATTGCACGAGGGTAAGTTACATGGATGAGAATAAAACTGTTTAGAACTCATTGCAAAATTGTTTCAGAGCCAGTTTCACTGGTTTTCAGAAACATCTCAGTTTCTGAATGATCAGGTCCCTTTTGAAAGCCAGACTTGAGCATGAGAATCACTTAAACACACTCAAAACCAAACAAAAATGTAAAATTCTAGCTGGAACTTTCTCTCTGGCCCTTGCAAAGCCTTCCCCACCCAGTTCACACCTTCAGGGGGCTTTTGCCTGCCCTGTGTCCCTACCACACTGAAGGTCTCCTGCATCTGGATGCAAGGAGACATTTGTATCCATCACTGCAAACAGCATTTCCCAAAGAACCCAAGGGCCTTCATCACTTCTGCTTCTCTACCTACAGCCTGGAGGAAGGACAAACCAAAGGGCTCTTTATCCCCCTCCTTTAAATATTACAAAGACTTTGTGAGGTCATGAATTATTGAATGAAGCTGTCTCCTCGGTTCAGCATGATGGTGATGGAAGGGAAGTGTGGACCACAGAGGGGCCGTGTCCTCAGCATGGCAGAGGGGCAAGGAGCCAAGGGGCATGTCCAAGGGGGATCCTTACCCAGCTACTTACTGTCTCTGCCCATCCATCAGAGTCTGACACCTGCCTGGCACCACTCGCACAGTGGGGATTGAATTCATCTTGGAAGAAGCCAAGAGAAATACATCTTTCACAGCAAGGAAAGGAGGGAAGCTCTTCAGATCCCCTTCATATCCCTCCACCCCACTTGAAAACCAGGCTGAACCAGGACATGAGGCCCTCCTGGCCAGCTCTGATGGATAACCTCGCTGGGCTGACCTGGCAGAAGCAGGTCGTCCTTGGAGCTCCAGCACAAGGGAACAGACTGGGGGGGTAGGGATGGAAAAAGCCAGTGAGGAAATAGCTGCTGAGAAGGTGGTGGCAGAATCCAGCCTCCAGACAGTTTTGCAGACGCTTTCTGGAGGTATTACTGCCAGCTCTAAACCAACCTGTTAGTATGAGCCTCTAGGGCTCGTAATAAAAACCAAGATTTTTTTTTTTTCCCAGGTTAGACAGAAGATGTCTGAAAATTAAAGGCGCAGCCTAAGTAAAGATTTCAATTCCACCCCTCCCTTCACGTACATTTACTCACAAGCTCCTTGGAGACAGAGGTCAGCGCTGGAGCAGCAGTTCCACAGCTGCCTCCATCCCAGCACAGGCACAGCATGCAAACCACGTTCTGCTCCTCAGACCCACCTTGCTGATTAACAGCTGCATTCCAAGAAGTACATAACAACACTGAATTGAGTCTTTAATGATTTCAAAGAAACACCAAGTCCAATACACACAGCCAGATCTTCAAGTTGAGGCGGCACTGGGTGCCCAAACTAACACCACAGTCTCTGGGCATCCTGCCCCAGTGACATGTCCCGACATTGATTAGAGTGGAGGAGTTTTCAGGGTCCTGCTCTTGGCCTCCTTCTTCTCTTGGCCTCCTTCCGAAAAAGCACACAACCCTCATGAACACACTATCCCGAAGAGATGTGAATGTGAGTTTTATCAGCTAAGGCTCTTCTATTCAGAAAAAGCCAAAAGTGAACTTTTGCTGCAACAGATTTGCCACCATGGCCAATGTTGATCATCACATCATACACTATATTGCTACCTGTACTCAGGGTTAAGATCCTCATTTAAACACCAGAAATTAAAACCACTGTGCCCCCAGAGGAGCACGCAGGAGGCCTGCTAGGTCCAGTCCTGTCCTTTGCCTCCACAAGATCCCCAGCTCAGCCCCTACCTGTGATGGTGACTGGGCTGATCTGTGCGAATCCTGCCCACTCGCTCTTTTTCTTCACTCTGGATATTAACGGAAAGAAATCTCTGGATCTATTTGAAATGAATTATACTCCAGTAATTGCAGCTGCTATAGGGCAGTATTAGGTCAAATTGCCCTTTTTGTGCTGTGTCTCCAACACTAGAGATGATGAATGGGCTCATTTTCAGCAGGGCTGGATGCTCGCAGCTCCAGGTGAAGCCCACGCAAACCACAGATGCTCACTGCTCCCATACCACAGCACAGGTGCCTGCCAAGCACTTCCTTTAATAAAACATCCAAACTCACGCAATATAAACACAATTTTGGCTCACATTGCTTGACGCTTGCTGTCATCGTCCCGCAGGCCCTCAGCACACAGTGACATCCCCACGCCCGTCCTCTCCAGGCTGCACTTGACTGCTTAAGGAATCTGTGCCACTCTCCCCCCAGCAGGACCTTCTCAGCCCAAAACAGATTCTCCCCTCCCATTCTAACTCTGTGTTAATTATTAAGATAGGGTGGGATTGAAGAGCCTAATTACCACTGTAAAGTTACTCTCCTGAAGGCTGATAAGGGAAATAATTAGGATGGACAAGCGTGGATTACAGAGCTCCAAATCTCTCTCCCCTGTCAAGATTATGCTGCTGCCCAACCTCATAAATGACAAGCGAGTCCATTGGCAAACACAAAGCAGTTGTGGAGACCTAACAATGGGTTGTACCTTCACAGAGCACAGACCCCTCATGCTGCAGCACAAGGGGGAAGGTCCTCCAGCGTTTTCAGACTGGGAGCAGCCTCCAACACACCAGACCAAAGAACTCAACAGACACACTGCCTTGGGGTGTGTGACAGTTCATGCCTGCACTCACTTTCCGTGGTGGGTTAACCTGGGCTGGCTGCCATACACCCACCAAACCACTCTCACACCCCTTCGTTCCTGACTCCTCTGTTTCCTGCAGTGGGGATGGGGAATGGGGGTTGGCACATAACCCCAGTGCACTTTCAGAGCCATAAAATCACAGAGTAACAAATGCTTTGAGTTGGAGGGGACCTTAAAGATCATCTCGTTCCAACCCCCTGCCATAGGGGCTGGAACACCACTCAGTGATTTGGTGTGTTCCTTCAAGGCAACACACCCACCCAAAACCTTCCCCTCTCTGGACAAGTCACACCAGGCTTGTGACTGCTGTGCCTTCATCTGGTCTCCTTTCACCTCCCCAGACATCAGCTCAGACAAGGAGCACACTCGAGCAGTAGACAGAAGACGACAGCTACCTCAGGGAGCTGTCACAGGACACACATCCCCCTGACATGAGAGCAAGGGTGACATTTCATAGTGTCACAACAGCAAAAGACTTCCCTGGGAACACAAGCAAAAGCTCAGAGCCTGGGAAATCCCAAGAGGATCAGCTCCATGCATATCCCCAACACCTTCCATCCCACATCCATCAGCTCGTTTGCCCATGTGGAAGATGCCTCATGGGTGAGATACAGCTGTGGCAGCTCAGGGGATCTGGACTGAGGTGTGACCCAGTGGGTGGCATTCCTGCCCATGGCAGGCGGGTCTGAACTAGATCATCTTTAAGGGTATTCGAGATAACTCAGCTGGTTAAAAAAGCTTGGTGCTAATAATGCCAAGGTCACGGGTTCGGTCCCCTGTATGGGCCACTCGCTTGAGTTTGACTCAATGATCCTTGTGGGTCACTCAGAATATTCTGTGATTCTCTGATGCTGTCTCTTCCAATCCAAACCATTCCACAATTCCATGACCTCCCTGAGGACCAGCCTGTACAACCCTGCACGAGCCATTCTGTGCCTCACAGGCACCCCAGGTCCCTCCGCTCTGCTGGTGCAGACCCTGCAGCTCTCGGCGTTTGTGCAGAACGCAGCAGAAGTGAGGGTCGAGCTCGGGCAGCGCTGCCAGCACCACGGAAATCAATCTTCAGCCAGACAGCAAAGCTGAGCACGAGCTACCTCAGCCCAGCTCCCAGCCAGGGAGCACAGCCCGCTCGGTTCCTGCTCTCTCCCAGCTCCAGGGTCACATTCCTGCTGCAGCCAGGCACATCTCACATGCATTCCTCATGCATACACACAGATTATTTTCCTCTAACCATTTCAGGCACCCTGCACTAGAGCATTTATAACTAATACATATTCTAATGTTCCCGTTCACCTGAGACACTCAAAACTTTCCTGGCTCATTTGTCAGATTTTTTTATTTTTTTTTTTAATACCTTTTTCCCCTCAGGCCAATCATATGAGTCCAGTTAATTTTCATTTCCACGGATGTGGAAAGTCATCTCAAGGTCATTTTTGGGTTATTTTCCAGTTTCAAGTCTGGAGGATTTTGTAGGATTTGCAATTGAGGCTTCTGATTATCTGCTGCGTATTGAAACGAAAAGGAACCAGCTGAGGAGAGACAGTGATGAAGCACCCCATTGACACCCAGGTAATTAAGGAGAAACAAACATGTTTGTTGGCTGAAACAAGGGGAAAAATGATGCAAACCACTTTATTCTAGCAAGGAAGAGAGGAGGGAGGGAAGAAAAAGCAGCAGCTAATGGCTTTCCATCAGAAGGACATGCTTTGCTCAAGCCAAAACCTTCCCGGGGTGTTTGCATTTCAGGGGGAAGGTTGTCGGGTGCCACGGGGAGGCTTCTGTCACTTCTGAACAGAAAGACAGTGGAAAAAAAGAAACTCAGTAAACTGCAAAACACAACCTTTGTGATGCAGGCAGATCAACACAGCCCCATTCTGAAAGGAAAAAATAAAATATATACACATACATCCTTAAGGGCTCAGAAGCATTGAAGCCCGGAGGTTTGCCACGGGACAGCCCCATCTCCTCCTGACCAGCATCAAGGTCCAGGAAATTCTTCCATTGGGAAACTGGTGACTCCCAGTGTTAAGCCCAGGTCACAGCCAAGACCAGACAACTCCAGGGCCACAGGAAGAAACAACTTTCCCAGTGAACTTCAGCACTTGGCTCCCAGGGCGAGCCTGGAGCAGGCGCGTCAATCTGTGCTCCAAATGTGTTTATTGGATATTTTTAATATCACGGTGGCAGACGGAGAAATGCAATCACGCCTGAGCCACACATCTCCCCAAGTCCACAGGGACCTCGGGTACAAGCCTGGCTTTGTTTCTTTCCCAGGGAACAATCAAGATAGAGGGCTCGCCGCTCTCCTCACGCGCCCTCTCTGGGGGCAGGAGATGGTAATTAGTTTGTGTGCATTGGAGGCATTTTCGGTTTCAAGGCCTGCTCAGGGAACCTGGCAGGAATACTCAAGCTCTGGGGCAGGAAGTGCTCTGGAGAGACCTAGTCCTGATGGTGGGTGCTGAGCAGGTAAAACGCTGGCCTCAAGCTCCCCAAAACTAGCTTTATCCCACTAGTTATTTGCAATCCAAAAGGCACTGTTCTCCAGGCTGTTTTTTCTCCCATGGGCAAGCAACTTCTAAAGAGGAGCAGTTATAAGAAACAGCTTACTTTAGATCTCCTTAAAACGAAACAAATCCTGTTACTGTAGGAATGATTCATCCTGCTCTCCCAGCCCCAGGAGACAATGTCCCCTCCCAGGCAGAGCTCCTCTGGTGTGAGATACCACCACCACCCCCTCAGGCTCCAAACAGCCTGGAGGCACAGGGGAGAAGGGAAAGCTACAGCCACCAACAGCACCAGGGCTCAGAGGAGGATGAGGAACATCAGAGAGGGCAGCACTGGACCACCACATCACAGAATCACAGAATGGTTTGGGTTGTGAGGGACCTTAAAGATCATCTCGTTCCAACTCCTCTGCCACAAGCAAGGACACCTTCCACTAGCCCAGGTTGCTCCAAACCCCGTCCAATGTGGCCTTGAACACTTCCAGGGATGGCCTTCTCTGGGCAACCTGTGCCAGGGCCTCCACATTCTCACAAGAAAGAATTTCTTCCTAATAGCCCCTCTAACCCTGTCTTCTGTCAGACTGAAGCCACTCCCACTTGTCCTGACACTCCATGCCCTTGTCCAAAGTCCCCCCCAGTTCTGTTGGAGCCCCTCTATGTATGGAAAGGTGCTCTAAGGTCTCCCCAGAGCCTTCCTTTCTCCAGACTGAACACCTCCAGCTCTCCCAGCCAGTCTCCAGAGCAGAGGGGCTCCAACCCTTGCAGCATATCTTTATTGCCTCCTCTGAACTCACTCCAACAGCTCCACGAACTTCTGATGTTGGGAACACCAGAGCAGGAGGCAGCACTGGAAGTGGGGTCCCACCAGAGAGGAGCAGAGGAGGAGAATCCCCTTCCTCGACCCACTGGCCATGCTCCTTAACCTCAGTTTTAGTTCTACTCCAAGCTGGACTCAGACCACCTCAGAGCACAGTGGTCCAGGGAGACTGAACCCTTCTCCCACAGCTGGTCCTTTCCCTGGTCACTCAGGGAACCTTGGAAATGAGGCACATGGAGATACAGGCACCAGCAAGGGCCTGGGCAGCCCACAGCAGTGACCTGACACCTCCAGCTGCTCGGGTCAGGTCCTTGCAAGATGCTAATGTTGTAAGAGTACAGCTGAAGTCAGGACTATTTTCCTGCTGACTGTGAAATCGGTGTAAAAAAAAAAAAGGAGAAATGTATTGCCATGTATATTTGTCCAGCTACAGCAGTACTAAAGGCAGACTGGACATGAGGGCACAGCCTTGAGATTTAGTCATTTTTCTTTTTGTTGAAAGCGCTAAGGAAAAAAGAAAGAGTAAAATGTTTTGCTGCAGACTTAAGGTTTCATTTGACAATTAAATATTTCACGTGAAATAGTGAATGCCTGAAACAAAGCCAAACCCCCTCTAAATTTTAGAAAAAGACCAAACCTATTAAAAAAAAAACCTAAAAAAATGCTTGAATCAGAAAAATCCCATCTCTGCAGTGGGATCAGTCTTGTCCCTGGGAATCGCCCCAAGGCACCAAAAAGGAAAGAAGATGGAGACCCATCCAAACTCAGCCAGTGGAAGGAATGGCACTGCCTTTGCCCTTCCCAGTGCACAACTCACATCCCACCAGCACTCCTCTGTCCTTAGGTCAGCATGGATTCAACAGCAGCATCCTGCCTACTGAGCAGTTTATTTTCCAACTCATGCATCCAAGGACTGGGTTGTTTAACGTTGGTACAAAGCTCCTGTCACCTGTGGGTCAGGGCGATTAGGTGCGAGGGGACACAGAGGGCTCCCCACTGCTAAGCATGAGATGTGGTGATTAGCAATCCCAATTAAACACAATTCAAATTAAAACATGCTGCTGCCAGTCCCTTGGCTGGGCCAAACTCCCTGTTCTGAGCCAGAATGAGCCCCTTCTCCGCACACCAGTGTCCATAGGAGAAACCCTAAAGCTGCTGTGGGCTGCACTCAGCACCTTCCACAGCCAGCCAGGAGCAGGGAATCCTCCCCAGGTTCACCTCACTGCTCCCGCTCCTTCTGAGTTTCCCATTTGCTAACAGCCCCCCAGGCACTCTCTCCTGTCCTATATTTTTTAAGGCAATTCCACAAAATAACCCTGAACTAAGACATGTGACTTCCCCTTGCAGCAATCCCTGGGGCTGCACATCCTTCCTGCTGTCCAGCTCGGAGCAAGGGACACAAGGAGCTGGAGAGACTCCTGGTTTGCACCGACCGTGCTGCTGAGGGGAAGAGGGAGCAGTGAGGAGATAAGTACTCACTCCTGCACATGCTGCAGAGAAGGATTAGATACTTACAAATATTTTATCCCAGCTAAAGTAATTGCACCACTTGTTCTTATGAGTCAGAGCTATTTATTTTCATGCTTCAGGGCATCAGTTGATCACACCAGCTGAGGTCAGGCAGAAATTCCCACTGCTCCCCTGTAAGCGTTTTGCATATTGCAGTGATGTGCATTAGCACCAGTCCCTGCAGCCTGGCACTGCCCCATCCCAGCCCTCTGTGGTCCCCACAGGGAGCAGAGAACACTGGTACCTGAAGGGAGCCTACAAGAAAGATGGAGAGAGACTTTTTGAAAGGGCATGTAGTGATAGGACAAGGGGGAATGGCTTCAAACTGACAGAAAGTAGGTTTAGAGTAGATATCAGGAAGAAATTCTTCCCTGTGAGGGTGGGGAGACCGTGGCACAGGTTGTCCAGAGAGGCTGTGGCTGCCCCATCCCTGGGAAGTGTTCAAGGCCAGGCTGGACAAGCCTTGGAGTAAGATGGGATAGTGGAAGGTGTCCCTGCCCATGGCAGGGGTTTGGAACAAGATGATCTTTAAAGTTCCTTCCAACCCAAACCATTCTGTGATTCTATGATTCTATGAAGTACGACACAGGAAACAGTCCCTGCTCTCACCACTTCAATGCCTGTCAGTGGAGCAGCACATCCCACACTCCTGCCCTGGGCAGGAGCCTCTGGGTACCTCTGGGTACCACAGCCAGCTCTGCTCCAGCCTCTGGGCAGCAACTGGGCAGAGACACCAGCAAGGAAGAGCATCCAAATGAGAAGTGATGGTATTGGTTGTACAGGAAGTGAAAATAAAAACAACTCCGTTTGACCCTGAGCACAAGAGCCAAAATGGGGTCACCAAAGCTCAATCTGGCGGCCGGAGATGCCACGGCCTCTGCCAGGAGCAGACACAGATAACAGCTCATTTCTGAGTGCTTATGGATACCCAGCTCTAACTGTGTCACCACCGAGAACCCTCCTAAAAACCAACATTTGGCCAACATTAAGAAATAAAAACCAGGCAGTGCGTACTTGGAAAGGGTGGAGGAATTTAAGAAAACAGCCACAATCATTGGATTAGGAAAAAAACATCTCCCCATCCTCCCTCCCAGTGCTAACCAACCAGTTCCAGTAACTCAAGAGGCATTTAATAAAGGTCTGGGAAAGAAACAGCCCTTGATCTCCAAGCACTGAGCATGAAATGAAGCAACAGAGGCCAATGCTCACCAAATAAAAGGTTCCCTTCACACAAACAACAGGTCGGCTGCTCATGGAGCAAAACACGAGCATGTGCCAGCTGCCCTGATGGCAGCAGGGACTGCAAGGTGCCTCACTGTGCCTGTGCCCACACAAACCCGGTCACAGAGTGTCTCCTACCATGCATCCAGCCTGAGACACCTCCAGGAGCTGCAGCAACACAGCATCGCTCCGCTGTCCCCTTCCTGCCGTCCTGCTCAGCTCCTAAATTTATCCCCAGCCCTCCTCCCAAACAGCACCGTGGTGCCTCTCCCCCTGCTCACACACTCACCACTGCCAGGTATCTCTACGTTTCCTCATCTGCGCTCCACTGATCCCCATTAGTAATTACACTACAGCGGCAGCAGCTCCATAACTTTAATTATAAGACAATTTCTGTTCTAATCCCTGGTTTTGACTCACTGCCGCAGACCCCCCCGCTCTCCTCTCCCCATCCTCTCCTTCGGTCATTTCAGAAGTGAAGTCATGCGGCCAAGGAGGAGCTGAACAATTAGGGATAATGATCACAACGGCATCGCTTTCATACAGATGTCTGACACGGCTTCAAGGGCACGACTGCAAAGCCACCCGTGCTCGGAAGCTTTGCCATTCCTTATGTCATCAGAAACAGCATCTGAAAGCTCGCATTTCTTTATTTTTCAAATGAAAAAACGTTGTGTTCATCGTTTCCAAAGCCCTGGGACATCCTCCTCTCACTGCTGGCATCTCATCTTCAGCAGAGCCCACCGTGGAGACACGCTGCAAACTCAGCAATTCCCGCACACCCTCAGCATCCCACCAGCATCCTCTGGTGACATCCCCTGCGAAGCATCTGGGAGATGGCAAGAGCATCAGGAATGTAACCCCCTCCAAGCCAGAAGTCAGAAACCCCAGGTTTCACTCCCAGATCTTCAGCTCAACTCCCTTGACTTCACCTCTCATCCCCCTACCTGTCACCAGGGATAATATTTTTTCCCTGACATGCTTTGTTATTCAGAGATAGAAGATTCTGTAAATGCTGAATTATTATCATCAAATTATAATACTCAGAACATTGTCTCCCTTTGGGATTGATACTGCAGGAGGAGAGAGCACAGCACAGGCACCCAGAGCTGAAATGTGCCACGTTTAGTTCCCTTAGAGATAGTAGAGATGATGCTGCTTTGGAACTTTCTTCCTCAGCTGTCCTGGAAGAGCCTCTCTGACAGGTTTGCTGGAGAGAACCGAACTATATTTGAAAGGTAATTTTTGAGCAAATGGAAACAGAACTGTCAGAGTTGTCATGATGAGATTTTTTGGAATTTCCCTCCTGTTTCAGGGGAGGGAGGTGGGAGAAACAAAGACATTTTGCATTTCATTGTTTCCAAAATGGGACAGCTCCTGCTGTTGTTTCCAACTTCCACAGGTTCCTTGCAGGTTCCCAGCTGCAGGACTCTGCAAAAGCCCCCGAAACGGAACCATTCAGCCCCACACACTTGGTTCTCTCTCATTTTCAGAAGTAAAATAAATCAGATCCCAGATGAAAACAGAGCCCAGGACAAGGGGGCACCCTACTGAGGTTCCTACAGGAGAAGGCATTATCCTGCCCCTTCCTGGACCCACCACCAAGAGCCAGCACTAATGGGCATCCAGCAATGCACCTCGGGACACTCATCTCCCCCAGACACACAGGAAAGCCAATCCACATCACTGGGACTTCTCAAAATTACAGCACAGGAGCACAGAGCCAGCAACACCCAGCTCTGGCACCCGCAGGGCAGGGTTTGGCTCTCCCTTGCACAAACCCCTGGGCACGGGGCTGCTGGGCTGCAGGAGCATCTTCTGGGAAGAGCCTGGAGAAGGACCAGCACCCAGCCCCTCATTCTTGCCCATTTTAAGCCTTCATTTTGTCATCTTCAAGCCCCTAAAATGTCACATTTTAAGGAAAAGAGGAAGAAACAGCCAAACCTCCAGATATGGGTAAAGGCTAATGAATGGCTAAGCATAGAGAACTGGGAGAGGGAGATTCCCTGGGAAGAGCAGCCAGAGCCTGGCTTGGCCAAGCCCTGGTATCACCATCAGCACAGCTGCTCCAGCGCCTGCTTGTTTCCATCACTCAGGCTAACAGCCCCAGAAATATTCCAAACAAGTGACAGGGAAAATACGAACACTGCAGGCACAAAACCACTGGGCTGGTGAGCACGGGGAGAGGAGAGGTAAAGCTACAGCCTGCAGCTCAGCCTGGGAGGTTCTGCTTCTTCTCTGCTGCAGAACTTGCCATCAGCTTTTCCCTAAATGCCTTTTGTTTTTTTCCTGTGAAACTTGCCCTGTTCCCCCTCCCACAAAGAGTTTTGTGCAGCAGAACCCCAGCTCGTGTGGGCACTGGAAATGTCAGTCTCACCAGTTCTGCTGGGAAACTGGGCTTCCTGCACCCACAGAGCATGGTGGCAACACCCCTGCTCCCTGTTTGTCATCCCCTGCTCCTTGTATGTCATCCCAGCTCAGGCAGGACACCCCAGTTGATCCCAGAGCCTCCCCAGCAGCCTCCTCCCACCCCAAGGGGTCCAGGCACAGCACCCAGTGCAGGCTGCTCCCCTACCTGTCCCCCGGCTCAGAGTGCAGCCTGGCTGCCTCCTCCCAACACGCTCCTGCTGTCACATTCACAGCTACTCCCTGGGAACGATGACAGCAGATGATACAAGACCTTGAATTTAATTGCAGTGGAGGGAAAAAAAAATAAAATTAAAAAAAAATGTTCTGAGTGATGAAGAACCCCTTTCATAAACCACATTATTTGTGTCTCTTTTCTAGATAATTTTAGAGTTTGCTCAGGGGCTGGGTTTTGTTTTGCAATTCAGGTGCACGGCTTGCAAAGAAACAGGAGGATGGTTGGGCAGTCGGTCACCCATGAGCATCCTGCCAGGACAGCACAGAGGGGTCCAGCATCTTCCCCCAGAGGGGGGTTGGGCACTGACCAGGCTCCCCAGGGCAGTGGGCACAGCCCCAAGGCTGACAGAGCTCCAGGAGCGTTTGGACAACGCTCTGAGGGACAGGGTGGGATTGTTGGGGTGTCTGTGGAGGGCCAGGAGTTGGGTCCCTCGCAGCTTTGCTTGTAGCGGAACACCCAGCCAGGGTTTTTCCAGGCTCTTTGGGGCTGTTTCTTCTCTGGATTTCATTCTGCCAAAGAGGGGGCACGGTCATGCAGCGGTCAATAATAAATTGATTATCTGGGCATTGCAGGGAAGGGTTCAGGGGGGAACTGGGAGGGGAAGAGGCACAATGCCAACCTCATTGGAGGGCAAACAGTGATTAAATATTTATAGATTTTAATGCATTGATTTGTTAAGTCGGGAAACAGTCCTTTAAGGGTTTCAAGATGCCTTTCAAGGCAATTCTCTAATCAGCAACCCAGGTGCAGCAAAGAGGAGCTCAACAAGAGGCAGAAACCACTCCAGAAGAAGGTTGGAAAGAGGAGCTCTCCCCTCCTCGCTGGCAGGGACCCCTATGGCCTGGGTGGGACACCAGGGCACAAAGAACCCTGCAAGAGATTTATGCCCAAGGCTTTCTAATTAACTTTCTCCTGTAAATGATTTATTTTTGGACAGCATTCTTGCATGAGAAAAGTAAACGACATGCTGCTTAAGGAGAAACAAACTGCAGTATTTCATGCCAGCCAGGAAACACTCCCCAGCCCTTCCAAAATCTGCACAATCTGACCAAGGAGAGCTGCTGCCCACACTGGCCTCTGAGTCACCATCCCTACACCAGCTCCTTGCCTTGCTTTGGGGAAAACAACTCCACTTCAAAAGCATAAATAACCCAAAATAGGGGGTGTCCAGCAAGTGCTGACCCAGGTAAGGCAGCTGGTCGTTGCACTGCTGGATCTGGCACAAGGTCCCTGGCACCATCCCCTGCCTGAGCTGGGACAGACCTTCTGGGTGGCACTGTTTGCCCTCTGGAAACCTTTCAGTGCCACCACAGCAAAGGTATTCAGGCAATGCTCCTGAACAAGTGCTCCCCACCTTCCTCGTGTTTGTGCTGACGCTGATGGCAAACCAGCCTTCCTCATCCCACTTTTACAATGGAAGCAGGACACCTGCCCAGCAGAATCCTAAACCTCCAGCAATTCAGCCACGAAAAACATTACATAAAAGTAAGTTTTGATTCTAGTCCAGCTGAATTAGTTTTAATTCTAATTCAGCCAACTGGAGGGTACAAATTAAGTGTTCCCCCCACGCTCCCTCCCTTTTTTCAGTGAAGTTATTCTGAAGGGAAAGCTGAGAGAAAAGTTTTGGCTGGGAAGCATCAAGGAGCCTCAGGGCTGCAAATACAACATCCCATAGTCCATTGAATCCATTAGCTTACTTATCAAAATGAGATTAATTATTCCAGTTCACAGGATATTTGGTTATTATTTTAATGCTCCAACTGCCACATTTGGAAGAGCCGAGGTGCTCTCACCTTAGCTCACTGAATTAGCTGCTCCTCATGGTCAGTGCCAGCTTTTTAACACACAAGCAATGCCTCCTCCAGGCTCACAGACAGAATGACAAATAAACCCCCGCTTCAGGAGCATCTGCTGATGCCTGAGCCCATGAGATCCCCTCCTGCAGCCCCATCCCAGGAGGAGAGGGGCTGCAGTCTCACCTCCACTAATGACTCAACAAGTACAGCAAGTGTGCCTTGAGCTTGAGTTTCTGCTGCCGGATTTTAACAGGAAAAGGGAGGAGTGGGACAGGAGAGGGAGGGAGCACACAAACAGGGGAATACAAGCAATCGCACACATTTTGTTCCCGAATCCTCCAAACGTGACTCACTTTGCTCTATTGTGACAAACTGAAACGCCTCTGAGGAGTTCATTTCACGTCTCATCCATTCTCTGAATAATGGGAAAATCCCTCTTTGTTTCTCTAAGATATCAGCACGCGCGACACACCACGTACACCCGCTTCCATTAGACATAATGGAACCAGATTGTCCCAGAAGTTGTTTTCGATTGCTTGAGTGCATCCTTCATTTAGGGAAACGAGAATATATGAGCTGCTCTGCCCCAGCCGACGCCAGGACGCAATCTTTAAGCTCAAGCCAGGGACTTTTGTTTCCCAGTGTTGGCATGGGAAGAGGGTCCTTCCTTCCCCCACCTCCAGGACTGCATTAACCAAGAGTCTTGACCATCCTGCTAGGAAAACCCAGGCTCCTGCCAGCACAAGGCCATGGGTACAACTACAGGTCCTATGGCGAAGGGTCTCTAGTGGTTTGGATGCTCACACTAGGCACTAAAGCCTTGAAATCACAGAATCACAGAACATGCTCAGTTGGAAAGGAGCCACAAGGATCATCAAGTCCAACTCCTGGCCCTGCACAGGACCATCCCCAAGAGTCACACCATGAGCCTGAGAGCATCATCCAAACACTCCTTGACCACTGCCCCAGGGAGCCTCTTCAGTGCCCAACCACCCTCTGGGTGAAAAACCTTCTTCTAATATCTAACCTGAACCTACCCTGACACAACTTCAGGCCATTCCTTTGAGTCACGGTTCACCACAGAGCAGAGAGCTCAGTGCCTGCCCCTCCTCTGCCCCTTCTGAGGAAGCTGTAGATGAGACGCTACACCATGTGCTGTGAGCAAGGATGCTGTGGGATGCACCAGGGATGCCTGTGCTTCCCTGGCCCTTTCCCAGTACATCCCATCGTGCCATCACGTAGCACATAATGGTGACAGTTGCACAATCAGAGAGCTCAGGAACAAGCAGAGACCTCAATAAGTAACAAAACCCCTGCTTATCTGCCAGGGAAAGGATCCTCCAGGGACACATGTTCTAGCTAGCTGCCTACAATTTACTTTGACTTCTTGGGACAAAAGAAAGTTTGAAAGCCTTGGAGACAAACCAGGCTGCCTTAAAGTCTCTGTCTGTGATAACAATGCTGTTAGCATTGCTAACATGCTTCTGTATTCAGGAGGAACCGATGGGGCTTAGTGGGGGGGAGAACAATGGATCACAGCAGCCAGTTTTGTTATTTTTAATTGACTGCCACCTTGAAATAGTTCCTCTTCCCAACATGAAAAAAATATTTAAAAAAAATCCAAACAAAGCAAAAGATATCTCGAGTCTGTCAGATCTGTTTCAGCAGGGCATCAGCTCAAAGCCTCAGCAACACCGGTGCTGAAAGCTGAGCACATGCTGCTGAACCTGGATGATGCTCCCAGAGCAAATTCACACCAATTCTTGTCCCACACTTACAGGACATGACAGTCATTATCCCCCAGCCACGCTGCACCCTGGGAACTTCAGGCCTTTCAAGCTTAAGGAGTTTCAGGTTTTCCCTTTGGAGAAAGTACGAGATGCGAGCACAAGCAGAAAGACAAAACCTGCCCCCCTCCCTCGCCCAAAGCACCGAACTACCTTCAAGCTCTCCTTTCCCACTAAATACTTATTTTCTTCTCAGATTTACCTCCCCAGCCCTTCAGGGAAGGAACAGACCAACTCCTGGCAGCAGCCAGACCAAACCCAGACCAGCAAGCACCACTGGAGACTGTGGGGAGAGGAGCAAGGGTCTCAAGGAGAGGTGGTCCCAGGGCTCTGTCACAGCCAGTGTCACCTCCCTGCTGTCCCCGTGCCCAACAGCTTAGCCCAGCCCACTCCTAACTTTCAGACAGATGAGCTCTGGGCCACACTGCATCATACTTTTTCCTCTAGAGTTGGCACCCAGCCCTCCCTCTATAGTTTCTCCTGGCTTGGTTTCAACAGCAATAGGTTTTATTATTCTGCCTTGCTGCCCTAATTCTCTCTGCACTCAATTTTCCATTGACCCTTTTCCTGCGTTTGCTCGCTCTGGGCAGCCAGCAGGCAGCATTCCCTCACCTGCTCACATGGAATGGGAGCAGAGGGGTGTGAGAGGCATCTCCTGGTCCTGCTGGCACCCGCATAGACAGACCTGCAGGAGACAAACACCTGGGAAGCTTCTGAAGGGAGCAGAAAGACACGGAGCAGGAGATAGTGAACAAAAGGAAGGCCAAGGAAATAAAAAATGATGCACCACAAAGAAAGCGAAAGTTCAGGGATAGACAAAGAAGGGCAAGAGCAGCAGAAATTTGGCTGATGACGTAGCAAGTGCAATGCCCAGCACATGGTGATCAAATAGCTGCAAGCACCAGGAGGGAGGCACCAGCAGAGCTGCCATTGCCTTGCCTCAGGGGAACTCCTCCAGCTCCAGGTGTCACCAGTTCAGCCCTATGTGGCTCCTGGTCATCTTTTCCCAGCGCTGCTGGGACAGCCAGCAGAGCAGCAGGGGGAGATGCAGATGGTTTTGCTCCCAGGACTGCAGAGGTTCATTTCTGCTTTCTCTCCTGGCATCTGCTCAGTCCCACAGGCGGGGCAGAGGGAGGTGGCTGCCCCCAACTCATGTCTGGGGCTTCCCCCAAAGCAGTGGATTGCTCCTAGGAGAGGACTCACCTCAAAGACAGTGTTACAGCTCTGATTGCTACATCCACCTGCCTTGGGCTGCAAGGCTGGCAGGACAGGAGCCTGGCACATCCTCATTTTGCCTTCAGACCAGGACTTTCCACCCCTCCACGCAGGAGAAGGACAAGCACAGCTTTCCTAACCCACAGCCTCTGTCCCACTGACACTGGCTGTCCCCAGAAGTCACCTCACCCACTCCCCCTGGCTGTGCCACGCCACCCCACCCCACTGCATCACCAGAGGGCAGGCAAACACCCCCAGCCCTGGCAAGGTGAGAGCAAGGGGATCAGTGCCAGAACAGCCCAGGGGGCTCCAGGGAGGAGGAAGAGAAGGAGAGGCTGGCTCGCAGCTGCCTGCTGAACACAATGCAGAGATGGAGAATGGCCTGTGATTACAATTTGAAGGGCTTCTATGCACTGAAAGGGAACTGATTCAATTGTGCCGCAACTCCTGAGAAGCTGTCGGCAATCAAGCCATTCTCCCGGCTACAATCATCGGAGGCAGGGTGGAGAGAGCAGGAAAAAGTATAGCTTAGGTGATGGCAAGGTACAGCAGCACGGCTCATTCCGCAGCTGTGATTTCCATTCCCATCAGCATCCGTCACAGGGAGCACCAGGGACACCGGGAGGAGGGGAGGGACAGAGGAGAGGCTGGTTCATGAAATGCTGCTCTGGTGAATGCTGGATGCCCACAAGAGCTGCCAAACCACGACCTCAAGAATTGGAGGAGTAGGGGATGCTGAAGGGGGTGAATTTGGGACGAACCGTTTGTGACCACTAGTTCCCATGAGCTCCCCTGCGGGCATCACACCCCCCTGGGCTGCCACTGGCCGCAGGCAGATGAAGGCAGCCACTCATCCCACACAGGGGCAGCACCTCCACCCCAGGCACCTTCTGCATCCCAACTCCTTTCCCTGGATCCAGGTAGCTTAGGTTAAATTTCAGCCCAGCCTCCCGTCCCTGTGCAGACCCATCAGCAACAGCTCCTGCAGCAGAGCCCAGCACCCATCCCTTCACTCCGAAATCAGAGGGAATGGCTGTGGAGCTGCCAGCTCTCCCTCCTCCAACTCCACATTCAAGCTGCTGAAAACTACTTCTAACATATCACTGCAAATCTCAGACCAGGCCAAAAAACTGTAACACAGACAAGCTGGAAACAAACCTCCCCCCACAGCCCCTGCCCTTCCCTGTACACCTGTTGTCCACAGGGAGTGTGAAGACCCCACGGAGCATTCCAGGGGAAGGTGAGGAAGCAGATGCTGCAGAGCTGGTGGGCACCAAAGCCAATGGCAGTGCCAACCCCTGCCCGTGCCTAGCACCAGCTGCCTGCAGCCCATGGCCCCCAGCAGCACCAGCAGGCTGGAGTTGGACACTGCTGCTCATGCCCAAAATTCAATATGCAGAGCTGGGAATAACCCCGAGAATGTTTTAGGTTTTGGGGCTGCAAGAGACTGGAGTTCATTTTAAAAAGGCAGCACCATGCCAGAAGTACTTGCTTTGCCACAAGCTCCACTCAGCCACTAATCCCAAAACCAAGGCACCACTGTACACATTATTTCAGAGTTTATCCCTTGGCCATGGACAAATTCTTCGCAGACGAAAGCAAACCCAAAAAGCTTCAGCACCAAGACACGTGTTCACTTCCACTGAGCACTGGAACAGGCTCCCCAGGGCAGTGGTCATGGCCTCAAACCTGCCAGAGCTCAAGGAGCATTTGGACAACGCTCTCAGGCACATGGTGGGACTGTTGTCATGCCCTGTGCAGGGCCAGGAGTTGAATTCAATGACCCTTCCAACTCAGGATATTCTATGATTCTCCCTGTTCACCCAGCTGAAGGGCTTTTCCAGCTTTTCAAAACAACCACTAAAGAAAATGCAGCTCTCCAAGGCTTCTTAAAATCAGCAGAATGCATTACTTGCATGTTGGTAGGTAGAAGCTATCCTATTATCCAAGGAGATTATAATTACCTCATTTGCCTATTAAAAGGAGACTGTGGCAATATTTAAGTTAGAATGCTTTGGTTATTTGCTTAAAAATTATGTGGTGGCAATCAAGTGAAAATTGAGGCTGTAATGCAGCCATAGCAATATTGCCAGTAATTTGTGTAACCAATAATGATTATTTTTAATGTATCAGCTAACATATTTAAATACGCTTTTTTATATACACATATATACATAAGGGTACATATACACACTGATGGGCAACATGGGCTCAATTTCCCTCCCCTCTCCGAAAACTGAGACCTTTGAAGTATCTTTCTTTGAAGCATCACACTCTGCCAAATGGATGCAGGAGATAAAGTCCCCCATCAGCTGATGGCAACTTGTACGATCAGAGAAGATTAATTCACTGAGCCCCACAGGAAAGGAGAAAGTATGTGAGACAACATGATTTTCCTTCTCTATAAGCCCATCTTGGGGTCAATAGCTCTTCCACCCTGAGATTACTGGGGAATATATCCTGGACTCTTTCTTACAAGGCTTCTATAGCTCTGCTCCGAGGCTTTAACCTCTATTTTTAATATAGAGCCCACCCTGCGTGCAGGGCACAAGGTTTCTTTTCTTCTAAATAATAAAAAAAAAAGGAAATAGACTCATACATTTTCACTTGGCACTGCCCTCAGAAAAGGGAAACCTGATTACTTATTCCTTACAATCCCAAATTACCCCTGCCAGGCCAGACATAGTGAATAAATCCTTGCTTTTAGAGATATCCTCTCCATTATAAGCCCATGATGGGACCAGTATCCCATTGACCCGAGGACACTGGGAGCACCAGCTGCAACTCTCTGGGTCTGTGTCATTGCCTCCCAGCCACCAAGCAATCCCAGGAGGGATTAGCAGGAGAGCCCAGCAGGATGATGCATTTCCCCAGCTGACAGCAGCCTTTGGGAGAGCACAGACACCAAAACTCAATTTCCTTCTCTGCTGTGGCATTTAACCTTGCAGAAAGGAGCAGGAGGATGGGGTGAAGGAGGAGGGATGCAGGGGAGGGACGGATGGTTCTGTTCAAAGACATCCCTCCCGTGTCCCACCCTTCACGAGAAGCCCAGGAAGAATCTGGTTTTATTTGTAGGAAGCAGACAAAAAAAGGGCAATATTCTGGTCAGTTGTAGCCTTCAGGCAGTTGGAGTCTGGGAGGGAGCTGCCATCAGAGCAGCACTTCCAGAATCCAGCTGTTCCCGAAGTCCCAGGCTGGAGTGATCACAGCAATCCCGCAGCACAACCCCTTGCCCAACAGCATCCACCTAATTTCATCTGGGGATTTCAGCTTCATTTTCAGCCTGAATTTATCTAATTTCAGCTTCCTGCTACTGGATACAGCTCTGCTTGAGCCTGCAAGGCAGGGGGGCTCTGCTCTGAATAGCCCGATTTTCCCGAATACAGAAAGCCGGTGTTATTTTTCCCCAGGCTTTCACATCAGGGAAAGGCCACAGCCACGTGCCTTGAGAACGGGCTACTTTTACCACTCAGAAGAGAAAATAATGATTCCCAAGGGCAGTGCTGGGCTGGGCTGCAAGCCTCCCTGCTCCCTGTGCACAGGGGACTGACCTAAGGCTGCTGCCCATGGGCAGACAGTTCATCCGCAGCTCTGCCCACCTCCAGGGGTCAGCATCTCCAGGGAAAAAATGCCCCTCCAAGTCAAATGAGGTATGAACTATCAAAAAAGCTGCATCAGAGGTGTTGGGTGCTCCAGGCCAGGTTGGATGGGGCTCAGAGCAACCTGGTTTAGCGAAAGGCGTCCCTGCCCAGGGCAGAGCTTTAAAATCCCTTCCAATTCAAAACATTCTGGGATTATATCTACTTAGCCAAAGTTGTGCATCCTGGCTGCCAAGCTAATTTCAGTCCTTCACATCTGACACAGCTTTGTAGCTCAGGTACAGAGTTGTACCAAACACTAATACAACTCCCACAATATCCCCCAAGTCCAGGATGCTTTTCCTAAAAGCTGTGCCAACAGTAAAACAGCTGCAGCATCATTTTTTTATTATTGTTATTTTATTTTTAAAAAGCAGCAGACTGTGGCTCCAGCAGCACAGAACTAAATACCAAACTGCAGGAGAGGAGGAACTCCACTCAGAGTCTAATTAGGGGTCAGCCAATGTAGAAGCCAGAAAAGCAGGATCTGAACAAGGTCAAGGAACACAACTTCTTTGAGGAATGGTGGAAAAGAGGCATGCTAAGCAACCTGGCAGCATTATCAGCAAAAGAAAGCCTTTAAAATAAATGAAGGTGATTTAGTGGGGTCTCATTTCAGCGGATTTTCAGAGAGCTTATGATAAAAGTACTTCATAAAAGATTAAGGAAAATAAACAGCTACCCAGGAAGGGGCACCGCCAGGCAGGGATTACAGCCGGCAAGGCAAAAGGAAACAAAGACAGCGATTCCCAAATTGAAAAGAGGCTGATGGGAGCCAACTGTGTTATGGGAATGCTGCAAGACACAGAGAGCAAGTCGCAGTTTGTGGAGGATCTCGGGGAGCTTCTGTTTACTGTGGCTACAGGGGCCGAGCATCTCCGGCTGGATTCATTACTCACCACGGGAGGTGGACGATGAAATTTCGTTTAGGTGAGTAAATGAACATGTTCTGCACACTGAACCGCTCACCAGGGGAAGGTGGATCAGCTGAATAACCACACTGAGCCTGTATTTTATTTGATTTACCTCCCAAACAGCCAGTAGAGGAGACTCCAAAGGTGGATGACGAAGCTGCATCCCTGCGGTGGGATGCATCAGGAGTCCTGGACAAGGAGGAATGGCTTCAAACTGACAGAAGGCAAGGTTAGATTAGATATTAGGAAGAAATTCTTCCCTGTGAGGGTGGTGAGGCCCTGGTACAGGTTGTCCAGAGAATCTGTGGCCGCCTCATCCCTGGAAGTTTTCAAGGTCAGGTTGGACGGGGCTTGGAGAAACCTGGTCTAAGGTGGAAGGTGTCCCTGCCCATGGCAGGGGGTTGGAACACGATGAGCTTTAAAATCCCTAACAACTCAAAATATTCTAGGATTCGATGATATATTTTGGGAGGTGTTTGGAGGGGGCTGCCAGATCAGGAAAGCAAATAAATTGAAGACAAGCTGGTTCAGTGCTTTTCGTTAACAACCATCCAAGAGAGGGAGGGGGGGAATGTAATTCCCAAGTCTAAGATAAAAACAGTAAACAAATAACCAACGGAATTCTTCATGAGAAGCGAACACAGAGTAAATCAATCAAACCCTGCTCCCCCGTGACAGGGGAGGACGCATCATTGAGCAACGCTCATTGCTCCCCATTGGTGATTTCTCATCTCACCCATGCTAGAAAGACTTGCAGAGCAGTGGCCCTGGGGCCATGCAGGAAATGCACCTCCCCTTCTCATCCCACAATGCTCCTAGGCATTGCCAAACACCCCCCTGAGTGAGGCACTTCACTGACAACACCACTGAGACACAAACCAGTCTTTTGGCAATTCCAGACCTTGCCATTTTTCCAGGAGGGTGCCACATTAGCAGCCTCTGAGTACCTAAGGAAAAGCTGTTCAGCTACAACTTCTGGAGAAATCCAGAGGCAGAAGGTGTCCAGCTTCCCAGGGGTTTTTCAGTAGGGAGCACTAAAGACATCAATCAGAAAGTCAGTTGAGCTTCATACGCCCACTATCCTGTGGCACTTCTTCGTCAGCATCTCTAGCAGCATTTGACAGCAGCAGGAGCACTCTTCCAACAAATCCCAAGTGTGGCATTTCAATCCTACGTACAGGAAAACATGGGGGTTGAGATGCCTCATGTCCCAGCACTGCCTTTTGGCCAAGAAACAACCACACAAACGTTGAGGGCCACCCGCACAACCTTCTTGCTCAAACATCATGGAGGCAGAAGCAATGGTGAAGACCAGGCTTTTGGCTGTGGACTGGAGACAGCAGGTAAAGCAAGTGGTGCCACATCTCCACGAGTAAAATCAGCACTTCTTTAAAAGACCTTGCAAATAAATTCCCCTAAATTGCCAGGTAACCCCTTCGAATTAGGCAAACCAGTGCAGAGACAAGGAAATTTTCCCCCCTTGCACTCTCCTGGCTGCAGGTCCATCCCCAAGGCTCTGCAGCAGAGATGCTTCTAAAAAAAAGCACAGAGGTTTTAAGGGACAAAAGCTTTAGCATTTAATCTGAGCCTGGACTTGAGACTCTGCTTTATACCCAAAAAGCAGAGCTGGGTACCAGCATGGAGCCCTGTGGTGGAGACTGGGAAAAGACAGTCACTTACTGTGTCTAGCTGGAAGAGGGAGTAAAAGCCCCCATCCACAGGAGCATCCCAGGAGCGAGTGTGTCACTCCACAGTGCAGCACATCCTCACCCCACACTTCATCCTAACAAAGACACAAGTGACATCCAAAAGGGAACATGCTTGACATCTCCCCAAATTCCCCTCTCAGCCAGAGCCAGCAAACTATGGATTGGTCAAATTTACGCCTCCATGCGTGTCCAGTGCCTACTGTCTCTGGAAACACTGCTAGGGAAAACCCCTTCAAATGGGATTTCTCCCCACTGGGTTTTCTCCTCCGGTACAAATCTATTTGAAAAGAAGATAAAGCATCTGCAGTTTGACTGAGGTTTTATTCAGAGAAAGCTCTGGCTCAGAAATAATTGTCGTTTGCTATAATTGGTGAGATGCAGGAAAGGACTGGATACAAGTGGAGTCTGGTGCAATTTTGGGAGATTTGTTACGCTTAGCTCGCTTCTATCAATTTCAGTGGCTCAGACGCTTATGACCTGTTGCTCAGCTTATTGTGAAAATGGCTTTTATTTACTGCACTTCCATTAAAAGATGAAATCCATGCATAGGGCTCACAGGGCAGAAAATCACAGTTTACGTCCCAGCTTATCTCCCTTCAGCGGCCTCAGCTCATTTTTGCCCTGGCTCACTCCCAGCTGCTATAAAAAGAGCATTTCCGAGCACTGTTTCGAGTGGCCAAGGCCCCTTCCAGCCCCCAGGGCTGGAGGCATGCTCAGGTTTTAAGGGAGTGTTCAATGCTGCAGGCGCCACAACAGCTGGAAGGGGGAGGATCAGGGATGGGGAGGACAATGGGATGGAGACCCTGTAATGGCACATCCAGGCTCTCAGCTCCCAGGGCACAGGACAGGTCCGATCCTTTAGCAGCAAACACAGACCCTGCTGCACCCACAACCACCCTCCAAGGCTCTGCCAGCACTGGTCTGCTGCCAGGCTATCAGCTCCCTCCACCTGCAACCTAAGGAGGTGGACTATCCAAGTGCACGCCCCATGCTGTGCTCCTGGAGGGCAGGTTCCTGCTCTCTTGGATCTCCAGAACTTCCTCTGATGCAGCTCCCAGCCTGCACTTACTGCAGCACAGGCACCACCAGCGCAGCAGTAGGCTCAGCACCTCCTTCTGCACCAGTTCCCTTCCAGTACTGCGCCAGTAGCTCTTCTCCCAGCGCTGTGGCAGGAGGGTGTGCCCAGCCTGGGCATCAGCAAGAACAAAGCAAGCAGTGAAGGGACACAGGGACCTCCACTGTGCCGGGTCCTGCTCTCCATGACAGGCAACAGCAGCCGTGCAAAATGGTCCAGGGAGGGAGGATGGTGTTCAGGCATCCCGAGCTCTCCTGTCCTCCTAAGAGCCCATTTGAACAGCAGACACAGCATCTCCAAGGGTAGCTGGAGAGGGTGCCCAGCACCAGCATGGAGTTGCTAAGGTTACCTCCTCAGCTGCCTAATTAGAGGAGCTGTCACTGTCTCGTAGAGATCAGGAGACGTGCGCACGTGGGGGAGCTTTCAAGCACACAGATCATTTTTAGCACGCTAAAGCAGAGAGAAAACCCCAACTCCTAAAGGGACAACGTGTCATAGCGATCAGCACAGACAGCAGCATCCTGCTCCCCTGCTGTTCAGCCACTTGCTGAGCTATGGGAAGAGCTGTGGGATAGAGAAGTGCACGAAGCAGCAGCTTCCCCAGCTCAGAGAAGCAGCAGATCCTGGTCTGTCGAGTCCACTTACCCATTTCTTCCACTTCTGGCTTTGCACTTCCCCTGTCTCCTCTCCTCAGCCCTCTGTGCACCACCAGACCGCAGGCAGGGTGGAAGGAAAGGAGCCAAGAGGGTCTGTCCCTGCCTCCCACCTCCACAGGGGAATTTTACACCTCTTAGTAATGCAAAGGGAGCCCTCCAGGCTCCTGCAAACAGTGGGTAAGGGAGAAGTAGAGGAGCTGTGCTCACTCAGTCAAAGTCATTTCATGAGTAAACAGCAGAGCCAAGAAGAGAATCCCAGAATGACACAAAAGCCTTCTATTTTCCACCAGGTGAATCTGCACATTCCAGTATGTCCAATATACCTTTAACTGCAGCACAGGAAAGATCATGGAGGGAAGCTCTTTCCCCCAGCCACCAACACAGCTAAGAGTTGGTTTCACCTCCTGAAAACAGATCCCAAATCCTATAGACAAGGTGAGGAACCAAGTTGAGAGCATGGAACAAGGCACAACAAGAAATATATCCCCTCACAGAGGCTCAGAAGAGCCTTTTGGGAATCACCCAAGTGTGGCACAGTTGCCTCTTGGTGCAGCCTGCTCCAAACACCTTCCTGCCCACCCCCAAGAGCAGAGGACCCTCCTCCATGGTGTAGAAGAAGTGAGACCATACCCATTCACTGCTAACCCTCAGATTTGGGACTGCTGGACAGGGGAAGCCCAGGACTGTCCCATCCAGTACCATCCAGCTGCTGACACCCTTGGGAGAAACCACAAAAGCCAGCAGCCCCTGTGGCCTGACCTTCAAGGAACAGGAGCAGTGGTATTCCTGGATGGCAGCGCTGCTGGGGCTGATTTTGCTGGTTCAGAAAAGTTTAAGAGCAGCAGGATAAAAAAAGGAGATGCAGCCAAAAACGCAAAGAGATCCCTGGAGCTTGCCAAGTTTCTCCCTTACACTTCAAGACACCCACTCATCCTCCCCAAGGGCTTGTCAGACTCACATGGCAAAAAATACACGCTCCACACCTACCCGAGCCCAAAAGAAAAGACCCTGAAATAAACCTGGAATCCAGGGCTGGCAGGAAGACAAAGTTGGGGGCGGAAGGGGAATTTTTGGTGTCTATTTTCTAAGGAAGGAACTGCTTGACAGCTCTGCTGCAGCAGACCAGGGCTCGCAGCCCCGTAACTCACACAGCCCCCTCAGACATGGCAATAGATTGCTTTTAACTGCAGGGCACCCACTCAGAGGCCCCTGGGTATCTGAGGGAGTGCAGTGGAAACTAGAGCTTGACAGGAATTAAAAAAACAAGGCATCACCACAAGCTGGAGCATTCAAGTGGTCACGGGAGAGAAAATCCCAAGAAAAAGTGGTCGGTGTGTGATGAGTGTTGCTGTTTCCTAACCTGAACTGCAGGCAGCTGGCAAAGGGGAGGTGGGATCAGAACAGCTGCCTCGGACACTCTGGACACCTTCCTGTGTGCCACCTTCACGGGCAAGGAGGTTGGAGTGAGATGATCTTTAAGGTCCCTTCCAACCCAGGCCATTCTGTGATTCTATGATTGGAAGAGCTTGCTCTGCTCAGGCTGCAGCAATGGAGAGACTGGGTTAGGCTGGGGACTGCAGCTTCAGCTGGCAAGATGCAACACTGGGATGGGGAGCCAGTCTCTGGACAGAGTCCAAGCTGCTGCACATGCCCAGACCCTCCAGGCTATTCCCTCTCCTTATAACAGTGTCTCCTGGCCAGCCTCCACCCCCCAGCCCAGTGTCTCCAGTGCCATGGGTGAGCTGGAATAGCCTGAACTGGGCAAGCCCTGCAGCACAGTAGAGGAGCAGGAGCAGCCCAGAGCCGGTACCAGCGATGGCCAGCTCCAGCCTCCCCTCCACTCTGCACTGACAGGATGATGTTTGGCAAATCCATTACACAGAGGCTGCTAAACATCTGTGGAAAATTTGTTTTCACAGACCAACTCGAACTGCAGCGAGTGCTGCTGGGGTCAGAAGTGGTGAAGGCATCGCTCAGGCAAGGATGGGATTTCCAGGTGTCCATGCTCCATCTGCATCTTCTCATCTCCTCATCTCACACCCTCCTCCCGCTGCTCTGCTGATCCATCAGCTGCCTGGAGGGAAGCAACACCCAAGGAGACACCCACTAATACCTCCACGGGAGTCACAGAGCTCGCCCTGCCCAGCACATACCAGTAACACCAGTAAGAACCACCCCACCACACTGGACACATGGTCATCTAGGTGACAGCCAAAGCCAGCAGCACCTCAAAGTGCCTTCACCGATCTTTGGGGGCAGTCACGTTTGATTCTGGCCAGGGAAAGGCTTGTTGAGAGCTGTCTTTCCTGAAAACTTTTTCTCTTCTTTTTTTTTTTTTTTTTTTTTTTTAAAATGTGTCAGTTTAAGATTGTAAAAATACTTTCATCTTCAAAACAGTGTCACAACTCCCCTTCAGCATTTTCATAACAATGCTGCCATTCTGGCTTCAAAACATCTTCCCGAACTTATTGTTCACACATGCGCCGAACTTTAAAGCTCAGAACTGAGGGACTGTGATGAAACTGGAACAAGCTGCTCTTTGAATAAAGACAAGTTTTCCTTTCATCTCGTGCTAATTAACAGAAGCATCTTTCCCTCTGCGCCGGCCCCTGGTCATCACTCGGCGCATCCGTGAGACCTCAAAGAAAAAGCTCCCTCTTTCCTCACCACAGCCCGCCTGTGCGGGCACAGCGCAACATCCCCAGTATCAGAGGGACTTCCAAAAGAGGCTAACGCTGGGAAGATGCAGGAGGGAAATTCAGGAGCTGCTGTGGGACCCTTTCAGCTCAGTCAGCATGAGTATTATTGCAGCTACATGCAACCAAGCATCCAACGGGAACACAGGAGCAGCACAAGGCTGGCAGCACCCCCACACCTCCAGCGATGGAGCCTCCATCCTGCCCAAATCCCAGCTCTTGTCCCTGTTATTGCACACCACTGGGCCATGGCATGTTAAGGAACAGCTCCGGGGACGCTCCAGGGACCTGTGCCCTGTTCCTCACCTTCTGCCACCGCAGCAGAAGCTGCCGGACAGGGTAGATCTTGCTGCCCACTGCAAGGCCACTCTCCCAGCCCAACCTTTCCCTTTAACTCAGTTCATGCCAGGAATAAAAATGTCCCTGGGCAGCTCCCTAACTGCTGCAAATATTTGCACAGAGGTGGAAGAACGAGAGCATGGAGAAGACTGGGGAAACTGCAAGGCCATTACCAGCCAATTTAACGCTGCAGCTCATTCCCAGCCAGGTCCAGCCACGTCTCCTCTCCCAGGTCACACCTGCTCTCCAGCTGCCACAGCTGAGGAGAGAAGCACCACTGCAAACAACAGCTTTTCTTCAATCTAAATTCTTCCCTCACCCCACAACAGCAAAAGGAGCAGAACATTAAAACCTGCTTGTTTGCCCTTAGGCGCTTCCAAGAGCAGTTTCACAGAAAAATGATCAGAACAAGCATCGATTAAAACTCACGGCCCCACACCCACAAAAATCCCTTTGCCTTTTGAGCCACTGCAAAAACATCACCTTCCTTCCCAGCCCAAACCCCTCAGTCAGCAGGAACAGGGAGCTGCTGTCTCACAACAGGTGAGAGAGAGAGGTGTCCTGCAGAGAGAGCTGCAGGACACCCTTCCCAGGAGGTGACCACAGAGCTACTTCAGCTGTGGGATGAGGACCCATGGATAAATCTGCACTGTTCCTGTTGGAGAGAGGCTTTGGAGACCAAGTTCTATGAAAATATTGGATTTACACAACTTAGGGCACACTGCAAACTGGCACAGAAGCCCCCAGGCAGCAGGGAACGTGGTTTTGGGAAGGCAATGCAGTTGGGAGGTGCCACAAGAGAAACACCAATGAGTTGTTCAGCAAAGAACAGGCTCTCATGAGGCTCGACTTTCCTCCAGCATCCCCTACACACACCCCGTATCTCACACCACAGCAGCTCAGCTGGGAGGAGTGCTGCAAACAGGATTTTTTCCTCCTGTTTTCCCTTTAAGTGGCTCATTGCAACACACTGTAAAACCCTTCATCACCAATGAGGGAAAAGGTTTTACAACAGTCTTTAAAGCAAGCCCAGGCAGCAAAGAAGACCTCTCCTAGCTTGCACAGTTTTGGGCAGCACGCAGGATTTCGGGCAATGCACGCACTCATGGGGAGCAGAATCAGAGGTTGGTGGCACCCCCAACACTTCCAGCTCATCAGAGCCCCCATCCTGCCCAAATCCCAGCTCTTGTCCCTGTTCCCACACACCACTGGGCCACGGCATGTTAAGGAACAGCTTGTCAGCTAAGCAGCAAAGGCAGCTGCTACAAAAGCAGAATAAAATCGAGTACAACGAGGAGCGGCGTGTCTGTCGTGCAAACTGCTGCTCCGGCAAGACCCCAAGCTGGCTACGAGCAGCCCCTACAGGCAGCGTCCCCGACCTCCCTCCCAGCTGCCACGCCACAGGATAATGGATTTCCTCCTCCTCCAACACAGCAGAAGCCAGGAACACAGTAAGGACAACTGTGCTGCTTGTCTGGGAGGGTGACGAACAGAAGAGGAGGAAACAGCGAGCACTGGGACGCGGTAAGATGTAAAGCAATGTAATGGAGCTTGTGTCTTCAAGCAGCTCCGGTTTCTTAAATTGTGTTGAAAGGCAAGGCTGTTCTGTTTAATTAAATACACTTCCAGCCCTTCTGATCACGCTCAGAAAAATTAAAGCGAGAAACACATGGCTGTTGATCCAGTACCAGGCATATGACTGCAAAGGCTGCAGTAAAAACAACCACAAACCTCTACTGCTTTCTTGAAATTCAATCAGTATTGAAGGGTCTTAACGTCCAGGATCCACGAATGAGGCTGGCAACAGCACATCCCATTCCTGGTGGCCTGAGGAACCATCTCAACGGGGTTCAGGGAAAGAGGTAAAGCTAAAGGAGCAGCAGGAGGCAACACCTGTGCTTCTCAGGGATGAGTCTGGGAACATTTGGAGGAAGAGCAAATGGACACAAAGGCTGGAGAGCTTCTGAGGTGTCCCTGCTCCATCCCAGCAGTGCCCACAGCAATTCCCATACTCAAACATGTCAAAATAACCTCCCTCACCGGTGTGTTGTCTCCTCCTTAACCAGGGGGCTGAGGCTGGCAGGCACCACACACCCTGCCTCTTCTGTGAAGTGTTTGATGGGAGCACGTAGAGGCTGCTTTTGATTTTACAGTTTGTTTATAGCACACATTTGGGGAGCTACACAGGATGGGAAAATACATCCCATAAACAAACTGCTAAACAAAACAGGCTAAGTGTGTACCACTCCAAACCAAAATAGACTCCAGCGAACCGCCGCATTTCAAGCATATGCTTCTGACGACAGCTTTGCTTGGAACCCCTGATCCCGCTTTCAGTTTTGATTTTTAGGCTCTGCACCACTGACAGCAGCTTCCGACGCCTCCCACTGCTCCAGGTAATCCAAGAGCAGATGAAACAAACCCAGCTGGAGGTGGAGACCAGCAAGGGTGATGGAGGTAAAAGGCTGCATCACCCTTCCCTGCTCCCACCCTTGCGGGAGGTGGGAGGCAGCAGCTGCCCAGATGTTGCCAAAGGCTGGAGGTTGTGGACACGCCATCATCTGGCTCAGAGACTGTCTCTGCAGGGACAGAAGGGGACATTGGGTGACAAAAGACTTATACACCAAGTATTTTAAGCAGACATTCAGACTGTCCATCCCAAGAGCTGTCCCAGCAGGAGCCTCCCGTGCCCATCAGCTGAACTCTGACACTCTGCTAATGCCCAGAAGCAATTTCTCAAGCGTTTAAACTTTAGCATCCCCCCTCTCCGGGCTGCACGGAGGGCACCTTCCCCGGCAAATGCCCCCTCTGTCAAGATCCAAACCTGTTGGAGCCGAACGAAAGTAATTCCCACCCACTCCTACTGCCCCAGGAAGAATATTTCTTCGGTGGTTTTGCATAACAAACAGCTACACGGTTTGCCTGTTTCTCCTGAGAAACTCAGGCTTAGAGGAAAACACCCGGTCCAGCGCTAGTCTGAGACCAGACTTCATAAAGTTCCCCCTGCAAGGGGGAGCGGGGAGGGGGGACATGGTACCACAGAGATTAGACCGCAGCTGCTCCTGATAACATTCAGTCACCCTGGCAGGCTGCAGCACTCCGAGTTTGTAAAGCTCCTTGGGAATCCTTCAAGATGAAAGGTACAGTGTGATACGGATGTATTATATCCATGGGCTTTGTTACAGCACACGTTTCCTAGCGTGGTTTTATTGCTAGAACACAAAGTTCAGCCGAAGCCCAGGGGCTCTTCAGGTGACAAATGCACCCCTGCAGCCCTCCCTCCTCTCTGCGGGGGAAGGAAAAATGCCGAAGCCCCTAATGGGAACCCGGCAGATGGAGCAGCCAGCGCCCTTCCAGAAGCAGCAGGTGAGGACCTGCCTGCACAGATAAGGGCAAAATCACCTCTGCTGGATGTGCCTTCAGTCTGCAACATGTCTGACTCCTAAATATACCTGTCAGGTCCTCAAAATGCCACTGCCGTGATCAGCTCCTCTACAGCATCCCTCCTTTTCAGCTGGACCTACTGCAGTGCCTCCTGTCCCAAGGCCATCCTCAGTAAGGGCCAGGAGTTAAGCCAAGTTTAATTAAGTGATACCCAGAGCTGGCATCCCCTGGAAGACCCCAAGCTGCCTACCCTTCCAGATAGAATATGATGGGAGATGTTTGCCATGGACACAGCTTGACCAAATTGAATGGCATGGAAGGGAGGGAGAAGAATGTGCATCCACCTTTTGGATCTTCTTTCCAACACATTGCTCTGCCTGGGCAGCTCTCTCTGGCCACATTTCCCAAGATACTAGAGGCAGAAGAACAAGGAGCATGATGCCAACAAGGTTTTCAGAGAAGCCTGGGAGGAATTCCCTTGGCATATTACAGAGAAGGAAAAAAGAGTTTAAACCCCTCTATTTTAAACAGATGCAAGGTTCAAGGGACATGAAAGAAGTGTGACGGGAGTCCAAGGAAAAGGGATGTATCAGGATGTTCCAATAAGCCCCAAAGCTCTCCAGGGCCACCACCCATGCTGAACCCACCACACAAGTGACTGCTCCGACACAGCAAGCCAAGGTGAAGGGTTTCCATATCCCTCCATCCCACAGAGCCTGTGCAAGGCTGGGTTGAGTAACAGAGGCTGAGGTGGGAACAACTGGCAGCATCTGCCGTGGGAGCCCCATCACCCTGGGAATCCCATCCCAGTGGGAAACTTCCCCGGGAGAGCAGACCTTGCTCTGGGTGTGAGTACCCAAGGAATTCATCAGGTCACTGGCACCAACTCGCAGCTTGTCAGACCCCCTGGTAGTAAGAACAACAGCCACAGGGCAAGAGTGAGCTGAGGGAGAGGCTTTTCAGGCTCCGCACACACAACTGGAGCTCCTTGGACAAAGAGCAGACCCAAGTCCAGGGCTGCAGGGAACATGCTCTGCTCCAGCCCCTTTCCCTGCTCCCACACGCAGATGGGCTCCCCACCGTGGCACGTGCCAGCACAGGGAGCACCACATCAAGAAGCTGATACTACTGAGCAGTTGGCTTGAGGCAACAAAAAAAAATTCCTATGCTGTTGCCAACTCCTATTTTCTGTCACTTGATCCCACAGTTTAGGGATGCGTTGTGCTCCCTGGAGTGCTAGAGAACCATAAAGAGCAGCAAGGGAAGAATATGGGCTGTGAATGGCCTTGGGACAGATACAGCCACAGGCACACTGGAATGCCAGCTCAGTTAGGCAAGTGCCTCAGCAGCCAGGAGTCCTGCGGCTGGCTGGGGTTGGGCAAGTGCTTGGATGGCCAGGAGCCCTCGGGCTGGCTAGGGGGCCCAGCCAGGGCAGGAATCCAGCCACAGGCAAGGCCACCCCTCTGCCCTAGAGACAGATAAGGGAGGGGAAATAGGAAAAAGAACCAAAGCTTCAAAGGTACCTGCACAGCTGAGCTCCTGTTCACGGCTGGGAGCAAACTTGGGGTCTCCAGACCCTGCACCCCAGTTATACAGACCTGGGGCCATGGGCTTTTAGGAGGGTGGGTTCACCTCCATAGTGAATCCGTACAGTGTCTGCAGCCAGACACCCTTCCACTGGGCACAAATACGCCCTCCCACTGGCAGATTTCATCCAACGCAGAGAAAGGAAGGCATCAGGCACCAAAACCCCCCTATCAGGCTGGATACAGGCATTCCCTCTGTCACTGGAGGATGTGGCAGAGCCCAGCCCCAGGGAGCCCCGCTCACTCCCCCCGCTGCATCTCCTGAGTGCAGCTGGCAATGCCATTTCTGTGTCACTCTCCTGCAACAGAGGAACAGACGACAGAGCACGAGAGGTGCCCGGTCCTGCGGGTCTCTTCTCCCTGCAGAGACGCACAGCTGACCTTTAGCAGCCCAGCTCCCTGTGTGCGGCCATGCACGCTGCCTTTGCCTCTCTCTGCTACCAGGATCACTCCCATGCATATGCCTGGAAGCAGCACCATCAGCTCAGTAATCTTCCTAAATACAGCAGTTACCAGGTGACTGGGAAAAAATCTCTTTTACTGCTGATGCTGCTAATGGAAAATTTCTCCCCTTTCGCTGCTGTCGCTTTCAAAGCCCACCGCGGTCTCCTACAGACTTTGTCTTGCACGGAGACAGGGGAGGTGGAAGAACAGAGGGAAGCACAGAGACTAGTGGGGACGGATAATGTGGAATTGAGGGAACTCGTATTTCTACCCCCTCCCCACCAGCCGCTTCTGCCTACAGACAAAGCCCTGGCTCCAAATCTTATCTGCCCCATCTTCCCAGGAGCAGTCGCAGCCGACCTCCTCCTGCAAGGAATTCCTCCTTCCTTCCCGACAGCAGTGGGACAGGCACACGGGATGCATTCATGACCACTCCTCCTTGCAGGGCAGACAGCAAAGACACCCAAAGAAGCAATGGGCAAAAATCACTTACTCTGTGATTTTTTTCTCCCCACTTTCCTCCTTCCCAGGAGACATCCAGAAAGCCTCACCCGCCAGTGCAGATGCAGGCAGCCAAGATCACTGCTCGTCCCCTCCACATGCCATTCTGCTTCTTCAATACCATTAAGTGTCTCCATACTGTCTGGACACTGGAAACCTTAACTGCATTAGCTCAGACCCAAGCAGCAGCACAAGCATTCAATTCTTTTAAGTGGCACCATTTCTTAAGCTGGTTTTGCACAAGAACCATTTCTGTTCGATGCCATCACGCACCCCACAGGTAGTGACTGGGGAGCAGCACGGGAAGACCGTCCAAGGCTCAGCATTTCCTATTTCAGATGGCTGCAGCCAGAGGAGGACACTCGGACACGGGCGGTACCAGGGGCATTTCAGAGGATGAAAGGCATCAATCGAGGTTTTTCTCTTTTCTTCACTTCTTTCAGTTTCCAAACCCAGCCTGCCCCACACTCTCCTTTTGGTGTGATGGGAGGTGTTTCTCAAGCCTGCAAGTTTCTCTGCAGGTGCTAACATGTATGTTGAGGAAGGATAAGATCAATACCTCATCATTCCCACACATGGCATCTGTTCTCTCCTTACCCCAGAGAGTCCTGTGCCTGAACTCCTGTTACACCAGAAAAGCCCAAGGGCTGAGCCCTGTTTCACAGCCAGCCAACACCACACATCAGCACCGTGTCACTGAGGCAGCACAAAGGCTTGTCCATCACACAGCTGAGGTTCACACTTTTAGTGCTTAAAAAAGGAAGAGGCAGCGAGTCTGGGAGGTAACATCCATCTGCGTAGTGGCACTCGGAGGTCACTCACCACCCCATTCCCCACAGAGAAATGCAAGTTCTCTGCATAATTCTGAAGAAAAGCTCATGATTTTTTCCCTGAGAAAGAGGAACAAAAGCCTCTGGCACACAGACATCATGGAAAACCCGCCATCAGCTGGGAGGAAGGGGAAGCAGGGGGGATCCCAAGCCACCAGCCTCCTTGCGCCTGGCAGCTCAGCTGCAGTAACCGGCTCCTCTCTCCCTCCATAGTTAATCTTCTGTTGCCACTAGCTGGTCAACGCGGGTACTCTTGGAAAGCAGCAGCTCCCCGAGTACAGCCTGCACTCCGCTACAGTTTCCCAGTTTTAAGTGGGATTTTCACCCCAAAAAATACAGAATGTGAAGCAAAATCCCTGCCCAATCCACACACCGCCGTGCTGGACAAGTCACAGTCAACTTTGCCTTTGGGGAGGGAAGGGAGGGAAGTGTTCATCTGAGGAGTGACCCATTTTCACGGGCATTTTATGCCTACAGCCTTTCTGGGTGTTACAGAGCTCACAGACCTGGAGCCCAGGACACACATCACCAGTACAACCTCAGCCAGAGCCAGGCTCTCCCTCCTTCCTTCCGTCCAGCTACAAGAATCCAACATCTTGGAAGGCTGAAGTAATCACGTAGCTTCATACAAAGAGGGGAGGAAATTGCTACTAGAAGGTTTTCCCGCTTTCCTACACCCTCCCCAGTCAGCCCCCACCACCAAGGACCTGGCCCAGACCCCACAACCATGCACAGCTGTGGATGGGCACAAAGGGGAAGGGGAGCAGCCCTCACTCTCAGGTCTGTATCTGTCCCTGTCCCAAGGAGCACACCAAAACTCTCCTCACCATACCACTCTGCTGAGGCTTTCAGGCTCCCTCCACTTGCCTGGTGGAAGACATGATTCTTTACCCCTTGGATTAGCTTGGGAACTGCCAGAAAAATTAAAAAATAACAAAAAAAATCCCCCAACACTTGATTAACCAAACCTCTGGGGTGACACACAGAGCAGCTCCAGCCCTGCAAGAGGCAGTTAATGCAAAGGGAGGTGTGGGAACCAGACTTAGCTTATCGGCTTCTCTGCAGGGGCAACCCCACGTTTAGATGCCATGTCCTGACGAGCGGGGCCTCACGCTGGGCACACTCTCTCTGCCATCCACACAGTGCTGCACCAGATCCCACAGGCCAAGCCAAAGCAGAGAACAGCACTTCTGAACAGCACCTTCAATAAGTTCCATTCGCACCCGTTGCTCCCCGGGTGACCCTCCAGCCTCTCCACTCGCTCTGCACAAAGAGAAGCTGGTGACAAAAGCAAGGATAGCAAAACCCTGCTCAAGCCTTTTCAGGAAAAGCAGTAAATACAATCAATCCACTGAGTGCCTTCCTTTATTTTAATGCATTCATAGAATCATTACGGTTGGAAAAGACCTCCAGGATCTTCGAGTCCAACCTTTGACCGATCAACACCTTGTCAACTAGACCAGAGTACTGAGTGCCTCGTCCAGGCGTTTCTTGAACACTCAACATTCTTACCCTAAAGAGAAGTTCAAGTTACAAGATGGCTTCAGGAAAAGTTAAGAAAAAAGATAAAAGCAGTGGCACCGAACTGGTGAGGAGCTGGAGGAGCTGCACAGCTTCGGGAAGTGGAGGACAATCCTCAGCCAAACACAGGGGCCACAGGGGGACACCAGGAACGTAGACACACAGGCGGGTTTTGTGACAGCCACCAAAACAAAGAACCTTGTAGCACTGCAGACGCTGTCAAACAGCATCCATTAAGCCATTTATGAGACGTGTGTAGTAAACTGTTCTTATGTAAGGCACTACGGGGTAAGAGCAGTGGTGAAAATCCGTCTGCCTCTTTCCTTTTCTCTTCTCTATATATATCTGCTCACACATAGAGCTCAGCTAAATTAGCTCGGAAGCTAACTGCTTCATTCCCTGAACTGCACTTAGAGCAGGCCACACTGTGGTGGAGCAGCTATTGTAGAGAACACATGGCTGCTGACTGAATCAAGATACATACCTTAGAGAGACCTCATTGTGCAAGAATAAAGCCAATGACAGGCTGCACCAATTGCCAGAGTAACTCTAGAAGAATTAGAGGGGGGGAAAAAAAGTACCACAAAGCATCAGTTGTATCCAAGGTTAAGGAAAGGGCAGGATGCTTTTTCAGGAAAAGGGATGCACAGCAATTCATAATGCACTGGTGGCAGAGTTACATTTGTCATTTCCTGCCACCACTGGGCTTTGCTGAGTAATTTTATAGTAACGTAACTTGGGGGTAGTGGGAGAAGCATTCTTCTTGTCTCCAACGCAGGAGAGAAAAAATAAACTGAGGCGTAGGAAATAGAGAAGCTGAGACACCCCACTGGAGGAGGGACACGGAGTAAAGGGAGCTGCCAGTGGGTGTTTTGGCAGCAGGTGCCCGCTGCAGTCCGGTAGGGATGCAGAAGGAATCAAAGTTCTTTGCCTCTGTTGGGAGAGGACAAAGCCACCCCCACCCAGGCATACAGAGCAGGAGCTGCTGTGGAGCATCCCCAGGCACCCACCACCCCCTAGTGGGCTCCTGCCTGCCACGAGTGGCTGCTGCTCCTGCTCCTGCTGCTCCTGTTGCCGCTGCTCCTGACGTTGCCAGCCTGCCATGGGCCAAGGGCTGGCTGTGTAGATGTTTCCTAGTGCTGCTTTCTGCTCTCTCTCAGTCACGCAGCGGCTCCAGCAGAGTAGGCTGCCCCGCAGGCAGGGATGCTACACTGGAAGCTCTCGCTTTATGCACTGAAGTGAATAAAATCTCATATTGTCAGGGAAGAGATAAAGTTGTTTCCTCCCTAGAAAGAGGAATCCTTTAAAGAAAAGGGACACAGAGCACCGCATGTGTACCAGACACTGACTCAGAGCATCTACCTCCTCAGCCGATTTTAACTTGGTTTGCCCATAAAAAGGATCAACAGAATATGTGACACTTCAGGACACGGTTTAGTGGTGGACTTTGCAGTGTTAGTTTTAGAGTTGAACTTGATGATCTTAAAGGTCTTTTCCAACCTAAATGATTCCATGGCTCTAAGTTCCACAGTGCTGCAGACAAGGCTCTGGCACCTGCCAGCCTTCAGCTACAGATCTGCCACCCTCCTTTAATGACATGTAGTGACAAGAGGCACAGCAACCACTCCAGTGTTGGGAGACTTACTAGGCTGGGACTTGCTGAGCAGAGCCAGGCTACAGACTGGCTGCTTAAACTCACTGCCAGCATGCAAGGCAATGTTTTATTTCCTGCTTCCTGGCCTGGAAAGATTTTCAAGCCCTGCAGAACGGGGTGGCCTCAATATACTCTCAACTTATTTCACTTCAGAGTCTGTGGTATCAGCACCACGACTCTGCTCTGACTGCTTTATGCTTTTCCTCTTTTTTTTTTCTTTCAAAAACCCCTCCAGGATGCCAGTCAGGGTGGCTGTGCTGAGCTGTGTGCTTTAGGAGGTCGTCCTACCCCATCTTTACCCCCTTGAGGCCAGAAAACCATCTCTGCTCACAGCAAGATCCTGCACTTCCAGGCATTTAGGAGCCCTTAACACATTTGCAGTCTGCAGGATGTCAGCTCTTACGTGTCCTCCGGAGTTCATGCCCAGACAGCCGCTAAACATGTCCAGCAACGTGAATAAATAGCTATAATCATAAGAAATCAGCTAAAGATAAGGGCTAGCAAAGATTTTGCCAATGAGAAATCTCTTCCCCTACGTCACTCCAAAGCCATTCAACTTGCCCTCCCGCCTGTAACGTGATTTTTACCTCCAAGAGCCCATCACAAGGCAGCAGCAGCTCTCACGTTCCCACCCACTGATAAACTTAGAAAAGGATGAAGCGGGGAAGAAACCACCACAGAAAACTGCAGCCTTAATTTCTGCACTGGAAAAAACCAGCCAGCAGAAATCCTTTACAGCCGTCACCCAGAGAAGAGTTAACTGCGAGTGAGACTCAGTTGCCACTCCAGGAGACGGGAAGAAATGCAACAAATTTGAAATATCAGAACATACACAGCAATTCATGAGCTAGACCTTGGGGAAGGACAAGTGTTTTACCTTCTCTGGAAGCAATGAGCTGATTAATTTCAGGACCATGATGAAGCCATCCCACCATGGGCAAAGCTTTCATTTATCTTCCTATCTGCCTGATGCCTGTGGGTTCGGGGAAACAGGAGGAGATGTTTTGGGGTCTTCTGTGCATGAAGGGGCAGCAAAACCCCCATACATTTGCACAAAACATGCTTCGTATTCACAAGTATACACATAACCAATATGCCAGGCAAGAAAAAGATAATTTTTTAGACAAAGACATGGTCCCTTTACTGGCAGGCACTCACAGAAACAGGATTTGCTATACAAGATCATGTCTCTGATCTATCAAGACAAATTTCTCTCCTCCAACTTGAGCTATTATCTAAGCTCACACAGAGGGGTTTCTTTGCCATCTGATATATTTAGATCAGTGCGCAATTCACACCCAGTCCCTGAAGAAACTGTACTCTAATCTGAAAATTAACTCGGTGAACCATGAAACTTCTTGTTACTTTTAGCTGCTGTATGGTAAACGTCATTCCTACTGCATCAAACCCTTTCTCACTTTTATTACTTGAAATACAGTATCAGCTTTGTATGGGATTTTTGCAGTTGACCAACCGTGTCTAAGGAATCCGCAAAGCCAGAGCCCGAAAGCCTCAAGAAGTGCCATCAACTTATTTATTATGGGTGTTTGCTACGAGAAAGCTCCACGCAAGGTAAAATGACAGGACTGGGAGACACAGACAGACACTTCCCTACCTGGCTCATCACACCCAGTGATAGGCAATCACTTCCATTGGGCATGGGAAGAGACTTGAGGTCAGTGCCCCCTGGTCAGCCTGCACATGGGCACACCTTGACACACCTGAAGCACACAGGGTGATGCGCTGGAAGTCACAACCCAGTGTGTCAAGCGATATCTCAGCCCCAACATAAGCAGGTACTCGAATTATCTTAGGTTTGGACACCGAAAAACAGAAAAGCTAATGGATAAAGCAAAGATCAACAAAACCCTTTTGGTGACCTGGCAGAGTAAACACCGAGCTACGTAGGTGACATTCTTAACAGTTCCCCTGGAGGATCTCCAGGCTGATTAGGGCACAGAAATAGGTAAAAGTGACAAGAGGCAGCTCGGGCAGCCCACCTGAGACAACAGAATCCAGCATCAAGATCAAAGTACGACCACAGGATTATTTCTAGTCCCATCCCCCTCCCCACGAAGCCGAGAGCGGAGGAAAGTCTGCGGCGTTCGCACAGACCCAGAACGCTGGAGTTGTGCGTGAAGCAAGAGCGAGCTTCGAGAATTAAGACGAAGCATTTATAAAATCAGGCTCTGGCTAGAAAAACGGCTCCTCCCGCTCTGCCAGGCTCGGCGGAACCTCCTCGGGGCTCAGAGCTCAACTTGGAGCACACGAGGCAGCCCCCATCACTTCCAGCCTGCGCGGGGATGCTCTCCTCCTCCTGGGGCTGCTCTCCTCCTCCCGGGGCTGGCAGCGGCGGCAGCCTCAGGCCCTGCTAAAAAATCCCTCCCCGACAGGAAAGGAGAAAAAACCCACCAAACCCAAAAACCAGGATGCAGCACGGGCAGGGTTAGAAAGCCCCAAAACACATCCAGCCGCCCGCGGAGCGCGGAGGGCGGACACGGAGCCGGCGCGGCGGGTGTCAGATGCTTCGGGGATGATCCGGGATGGAGGGGCGGGATGCGGGACGGGACGGGGCGGGCGCCTACCGAGGGTGAAGAAGGGCAGCTCGGTGTTGTCCAGATCGTCCTGCACGGCGACGCGGCCGGGCAGCTCGCTGCGGACGAAGAGAAGCAGGCGGGACTCGGCGGCGGCGGCGGGCGGCGGGGCTCCGCTCCAGCTGATGTCGTTCTCCCGGAGCACCGGCAGCGTGGACACCGTCACCGTCTTCACGCGGCAGGGGCCGGGGGGCTCCCGCGACGCCGCCGCGCCGG